>JAUYWH010000025.1:1926856-1962323 GCA_034779795.1 Ctenopoma multispine | reverse complement strand
GTGTGTGTGTGTGTGTGTGTGTGTCTGTGTGTGTCTGTGTGTGTGTGTGTGTGTGTGTGTGTGTGTGTGTGTGTGTGCAGCACGCTGACTGGAGATTGATCACAGTCATTTGAATGATGTCATGATGCTCATTAGCTGCTTAATTTGCTTTCTCAGCTCAGTCAATGGAAACAGATTAGCAGCTGATTCCACTACGGGATTCTGCCATGTCCTGCTAATTATTACTACTGTAGACAGCATTAGTGAGTTTATGAATGTCTCCCTCTCCCTTTGTGTGCGTCAGTGTGTGTATGTGCAAGCAAGCAAAGAAATGATGGTCTGTGCAGTGCATCCTTAATGCTGCAGTAAATTCAATTAGTGGAATGGAGGTGGATAACATAGAGCTCTCTCAGTAATAACAGCTCTGTAATTGTAGCCTGTCACTACTGCAGTAATGTTGTCTCCAGTTTGTTCAGTTCTCACATGGTCATCAGAATCCAAACAGAGCAGCAGCACCACATGAACAGGGCACCAGCAACCATCTGCTTGAAACAAATTAAGATCAGTGTGTGCTTCTAATTTTACTGAACAATCCTAATGTCATGAGAATAGCTGTGATAGTTCAGGAAAAATTTAAAATGTAGAAACACACCATGTGTAAAATTCTCCAAACCAAGAAAGAGAAAAATCTTTCAACGTCATCAGCGTCACTGCAAAAATGTGAACAGATGCAAATACATTAAAAGCAATGATAAAAAGATTCTCCGGTTAGTCTGCACTGATTCACACAGTATAAGTACAAGTAAAGCGCTGCTGGTGCTGGGAGAGATTCAGGTGTGTTCTACTACAGCGCTAGCAGCTAGTATAGCCTCAAACAAAGGTGATGAGAGGCGCTTTACATCACATGTGTTTATTCTCGTGGTCTTTGTGAAGCTCCCGCTGGAGACACAAACCGTGTTTTCACTTGGCATTAGTACCACCCAACACCAGGGAACAGACTCCCCTTAGCAACGCCAGTGATGTTCTCCAGAGCTTGGCTTTCGTTTGTGAGAATCTTAGTCCATGAACAGAATTTACTGGATACACAGAGAGAAAAATATTCAGGTTGCATCCTCTTCAAGGACTGTCACTTCAGCATCCACTCTGCCCTCAGAGCCCAGACGCCGTTCTATCGAAACCTGCTTTGTAAGAAAATCAAGGCATGAATTTCTTTGACATGATCAGAGGGAAGTGAGTGCAGGAGCTCAACGGAGGTGAAACAGCGTCTGTCTCTTGTGTCATGAATTCTGCCTGGGCCACTACAGGCGAGCAGATTAAAGCTAGTGTGTACCTGAAAACATAATGTCTGTGGCCACATCTGTCACCGGTGTGGAGGTTTAAAAACAGCAGCAACTGAAATAACTCCTGGTCAGCCCCCACCCCTGACACAAAACCAGAAAGGGAAGAGCGAGGGGCCGGGTGAGGCTTTGCTCAGTAAAAACAGTGCAGTGTCTGCTGGGCAAAAAGCTGATAGAGATAATGCAGAAACCGACATGAAGACGAACAATCTATTATACATGCAGAAAGAGCAGTGAAGCACACAGACCTCCTGACCCCAATATCCTGTCTCCATTACAGTCCTGGAATAGCACATGGTCGCCCCCACAGCTGATCGTTTGCATTTTCTCCACGACTGCTCGCGGCCGTCTCTATTGTCAAGGAGTGAAGGTGAAAAGGAGGCGGGTTATTAATACTCAAAAATAAGTTCTGCAAACTCTTTTTAAACTGTAGCACGCCAAGTTTCGTCAGCCAGTCGTATTCTACTATTTTCAATGGAAAGGATCTAAACAGTCAAAGTCTGGCAGATGAATAAAACCTTTACAGAGCTTCCTTGAAATTCCACACTGCGACAGTGACTCAGGAGATTGTTTTGGGTCGATGTGCATAAAAAGCTCCACAGAAAGCAAAGTATTCATACAGAGAATAGAGACATATACCAGATAAACACAGATCAAAGAAACAATCTAGTTTCTAATGCTACTGCTACACCTATACTCATAGAACCAGGGTTATGTCATTTGTCATAATAATAAATAACAATAAAAAAAGAGGGTACGACGCCTCCGCCTGTGACGAGAGTGAGAGCTCAGAGGCTGCAGGGTTTACAACTCATTAAAACGTTAATGGAAGCCAAGTGATTTAGTCATACCAGTAGTTACATTTATATGGTCATTAAGACTGAGAGCGTTCATCCCTCCTTATAAAAACCCATCTGCATGTAGATGAAATTTGTTCCTGAGCTCCACAGTAAAACGTCCAAAATGAGTATGTGTGCAGTAAGTTTCACTTTCACAATTAGATTTATTGTGTAGAAACAGAAATGCTGCCCCAGCGGTGACACTATTCTGATCATAATGGAAAACCCCTGAAAGAAGGATGAAAAGAAAAACCCACCAAGGCAAAGCAAGAAAGATTGAGATACTTCAAAGATTGCTTTAGTGCCCTCTGGCAGAACTAAATAACTAAATCCCAAACTTTTCCCCAATGTAACTGTGAATCACATTGACCTCAATAGAGAACTGGGAGGAAATTTGGGGATTTGATGGTTACCGTCGCATGTGTGGGCTGTATGATAGACTGCTAGCAGAGAGTGTTTGACAGGAGTAATTGGCCGTGTTCAGCTCGTCGTCAAAGACAACTGGATCGTTGCAGCTGTCCGTGAATCACGAGGGTTAAGACTCCCCAGTCTTACTTGAAGCTACTGACTCACTCGGCAAGCGCACAGAGGCGGAGCGACTGCAGCAGAGCAGCTTTCAACTGCTCAAGCAGTGAAGAGAGAAGGAGTTCTTACGCTCTGTTTTAAAGATTCTTTTTTTTCCTCTTTCAGACTCAAACAATAAAACTGTTTGTGCACAGCTACATTAGATCCCCGTTCCTCCATTCACAGTCTAACATGCTGCAGAAGACAAGCAAAGCTGCCCTAATAGGCCAAAGCAGTTGCTCACAATTACTCGTCCAAAGAATCATCTGTGCTGCGACCTCCAGGGAATCATCTGTTAGAGGAAAGAAAACTAGAGAAAGCATGGAAGCAGACAGCTACAGCACAATCTTCTTTCTCAAGAGAACTTCTGTCTGCAATTACAGTTTTTTTAGCAGCCCCAGTTCTATACGTGCGTATTTCAGTCAGTGCAGCAAGAAAATCTGCATTTTAATTTGTTAAATATTTGAACAACTTGACGTCTAATGCTGCGTTTAACACATAACTCTGGATGTAGTGTGACTAGTATGTGTCACATTATTTACTGGTTCATTCCTGTGCACCGACGTCACAGACGCCTGAGTAGTGCACAGGACAACAGCTCCTCTCCTTTCCCTCACTCACTTACTTATCAGGCCAAAAAGACTCAAAGAACACTGAGAAACCTGAAATATTCAGAGGCGAGATGCAGATGCCTACTCCACGCCGTCTGGAAGTAGTTCAGAAATAATGAGGAGAGATGACGGAACGATGCACCCTCTGCTGCAGTAAACATCAAAAGAGGATTAGCGGTTTATTTCAGATATTTCTGAGTTCCTCTTCATCCTATAATTGCTTCCTTTTCCTTTTGTTCTGCCGATGAACTACGTGTTTCTTGCTGTGGAGTAAACAGACGACTAATTTACATAAGTGTAGCAGCGAGATTAAAGACAATGCAGTGTGGCGTAGAGGAAAACACATCCTGATGATGATGAAGACACATGTTTGGTTATTACAGTAGGAGTTTGATTAATGCTTCCATAATAAAAAATATAAAAAACAGCTGTTTACTTGTTAACTCTTTCAGCTGACAGAGCCTGTTATTTGCTAGTCCAAGTCTCAAGTCTCTTATGGAGCACTGACATTTGCCCCATGACATTCAGACTGCTCAGAAGCCTTGTTTTAGTTCTGCACACACAGGATATATTGTGTTTTCTACGTCCAGCTTGTTTCCTTAAAATGAAAAGATTGTTAAGTCCTGAATCTGAAGTCTGAGCTGAGTCTCAAGTCTGCAAACGTGACTACAGTTCTGTGGCAGATCTGATCATCATGACTTTTGTTATGAACAGAGTCGTTGGGTTGACTGAGGTTGGATTCAGGCAAGAAAAGCACTTTGGGTTGAAGAAAGATCGTAGTTTTGGTGACGATTTCCAACCTGCATATGGTGCTAATAAGATATCCAGACTGTTCTCACTCACCGAACACAACATGGTGACATTACGTCATACTGACGTTAAAGGCTCCTCTTTAACACACACACACAGTATGTGCAGTGTTTAGGCTGATGGTGGCACTAAACGTACTAGCTGCCACTCCAGGTAGATGCAGGACCTCTTTTCCATGATACATGACATTTCCAGATGCCATATTAATTAATTAATTAAATATAATTAAGCAGGTAACAGACACAGTTGTTTGACTCTGATGTCAACACATCAGTGTCATTCTCAAGTGTCCAGTTTCAGCTCTGAGCTCAGTTCAGTCTTCCAGCATCACACAGGGCAGCAGACAACCAACCTGCAGAGTCACCTGACATCCACAAACTGCTGGAGCCATCAGCTGATGCTGTACATTTGTTGTTCTGTGTTGACATTTCAAATCTCCTGCGGCGGGCGCGCCGGGACGTGTGTCTGCCGTCTACCGCTGCTTCTTATTTGTCCTGGGCTTTGAAGCGACTGAACAAACCTCTGAAGGCTCACAGGTAATTTGCTTCGCTCTCGACTCGTGCCGTTCACACCAGGAGTACTACGAAGGACGGAGCTGAATGAATGAAGTGTTATTTTAATTTCCATTGCCGAGTGTTTCCTGTAAAGCTGCTGCTTCTCTCACAGGGGCCACAAACAGACCACTGAAATGAACCAATAAATCACATTTGTCAACCTTTGCTGTACTCCAGCACAGTCCACCTGCACTAAAACACGGAGTAAGTAGGCCCAGTGTCCTTAATGAAGTATTTTCATATGATATATCGTCCTAACGTCTCCTCTGTCACATATAAAGTCACAGCGAGGGAGTCACAGTTGCTGATGATCCGTTTTATGCACCTCCAGGCCACATTTACATTCCTTGCTGTAATCTGTTTGTCAGAGCAGCTACACGGGGGGCCTGTTAATTGGCCCTTTGCTGCACTGTGCACAAGCTGATAGCGCCATCAAAACCTCAGAAGCAGGTCACATTACTCAGCAGAAAAAGAGATGCAGACTTAAAGGGACAGAAGAACACGTTTGCCTCATCTATGAAACAGATTTTAGCTGTATATTTCAGTATGTACACGCTGATCTGATGTTATATTTGATCAGTTAAAACGTATTGTGTAGTTTGACCATTTCTTCTTTCGCTTATAATCAGTTCTTATAAAGTGATATTCAGGAACAGTGAAGTTAATTCTGTCTCTTATTTCTATACAGAATTACTGAGCTTGTCTCGTGGTTTAGATCGATCCACATGTCGTGACTTCAGCATCATTAAGCTTTTGACAGGTGCAGTATATCTGGAGACTCGCAGCACTTAGTGAGTTAGTAGGTTAGAGAATGATGACGGACGGGGTTAATAAAACTTCAGACGGTCTCCCTGCAGTTCTTTGCCCTTAGTGCTGAGGAAGACGGAAACAAAACATCACAATGCACAAAAAATAAAAACAGATGACTCCAAATGTAACTGTCATTCATACGTTTACAATGAAACAGCTGCTTCCAATCTGATAATCTGCACCAGTCCAACACCAAACACCGACCAACCTCTCCAGGTTCAAACAAAGAGGCTGCTTAGTCAGACCTGACTGAATAAAGGCGACAGCTCCACCTGCACCCGTCACATTAGCTCCCAGAGAACTGTGTTAAATATTTCATAGTTAATAGTTATTCTATTCAGTAACACTGGTGAGGTCACACAGTCGTGGTGAAGGGGCTGTTTTACGATGCTAATGTCTTGGTCAGCTCTGTCGAAAAATGGGATCTGGAATCTCCTGGGAATCCACCCCGGTTAAATAAAAGAAACTTGAAACGTTCCCCTACTGACTCAGTGTGGATGTGAACCTGAACCTCAGGTTTCCGTCCACCCCGACCGCCTCCTGCAGACTCTGGAAGCTGAACACAGTCCAGCCTGGGATACGTTTTTAGTGGCATTTTAGCAAATACACTTAATTCCAGGGTTAAAAGAAGAAAAGGTGTAGGAATGAAACACTGCAGACATTATCACCTACCTCCAGTGTCATATGTTTCTGTCAAAATGACTCTGCTGCTGAAAACGTGCAGCATAATGCTGTCTAGAAAACCTGAAAACATGCGGGTGGGGCGTATAGGAAGTATTCAGGGTCCAAGAAGTCTGCCACAGTGTGGAGCAGATACATCGCTGAACACTGACCTTTCCTTCTCCACCTGCTCTTGGAGCATCTTTTGCTGACATTTGGATTTTGGATTTTTTCAAAGAGCTCTGCTGCCACAAGAATTAGATTTCCTGTTCATTCAGCGCCTTAGCAGTGAAGAACATTTTACACTGCGGCGAGACTGATCCGGGTAACTGAGTAACTACAGGTGATCACCACTAGGAGCACTGTCACTGCGGTAATATGCACTTACCAAACCATGACTAAAGAGAATGTGAATGAACTGGAAAAACATATTGAAGACGTTAACATAACAGCTGCACAAACAATTGTTTTTGATGAATCTGGTTTGAATGGTTTAAGCCTGGTTACCGGTTTACTCCGGGTAAAGATGAAGTTGGACGGGTGCACAGACTGGGTTCAGGCACAGTACGGAGCAACTCTGTCCAACGGGTTTTGGTAGAACACAATATAAAATCTTTGTGTTTATACCTGTGAAACAGCAGAAAATCTACAGCTGCACAGCGTGAATGTGAATTCACGTCTTTCTGTTAGATCTGATTCGACTGAGACTGTCGAACGTGCGCACGCTGAGGATTTTCTAAAGGCAAACTTCAGCTTTATCTAAATGCTTGACTCCCGTGTCCTTGCTGTCAGTATGTGTTCTAGGGCGTTTCTGCTTTCAGCTCTCCCTCCGAGACAAATCCCTTGAACCTCTCATTCTGTTTCATAGATTCAGCCTCACCTTGGAACACGGAGGGGGTGGACACAATAACAGGGACACAGAGTAAAAGCGATTGTGTGACTTTGTGCAACCTTTACAAACACCTTAATACAAAATGATATTTATACAGTAAGTTGAATCATCACTGTAAGAAACAACCTTCATCTTACGTAGTAATTTGATCAATTGTTAACATAGAAAATGGACAGGTGCAGCTTTAAACTCATATATGTTACTAAACATGGAGCTGATGGATGTATATGCTGTAAAGAGGAGGTATAATATTGTGGATTTAATAAGTAATGATTTGGCCTTGATGACGCACTTTTAAATAATTATGTTTGGAATTATATTGAGCGTAAATCCATATGTCAGGATGTGACTTTCAATTGGAAAATAAAACAGTGTTCTGTGCCAGCTAATCATTAGCAATAGCACGATGCCTGAATCAAAAGCCAACTAAAACTGGATTGATTACTGCTGACACTGAGAAAACCTTGCTTCATTTTGATTTTAGCCACTGCTGTGGTTTTTCTGCCAACGTTGACATTGACAAATGCATCATTCTTCCTTTGTACAATATTGATGCAGCCCACGAATATCAATTCTAGTGTGAAGCTGAAGGATTTACCTGAGAGGTGGCGTCATTCGATAACTCGTGTTCAGCGTCGGCCCATCAAATCTCAGCTGGAGAACATGTTACGTTTGGAATTTACAAGCCCCTTTAAAATCGTGTCCATCCATCACAATCAATATTTCACACATGACTGATGTGACTGTTTCTTGACCTTTGACCTCCTCAGAGTTTTAGCAGTTAGCTCAAGGCAGCACTTCGTTATCAAGTTGAAACCATCAAACACAAAGAAACATAGCACTGTTCTTTTGGCTTCTTTTCTTAATTTAGTTTTTTAGGTTATCCACATGATTTTCAAGGTGAAATGTACACATGTTAAAAGGCGTCCTTCCCTCTTCGTTTGAGCTCCTGTAGTAGTCCTATCATTGCCTTTCAGAATGGAGAATGATCCATTAAAGACGGAGAAACCACCAGTAACAGAATTAACACGTTTGTGAGGGATAAGACTGAGTCTGCAGCGTACAGCATAATAAACACTTGATGATGTGTGTTAGCTATGATGTGCACACTCATGAAAACCTTGTGCAACCTGCTTTTGTTCTCCCAGCTTTGTTCACGTCAGTAAAAAGAATCTGAATGAGAGGTTTTGGAAACTATCTGCAGACACTTGTCTCAGCTAACAACTTTCTCCATGATGAACACGTAACCTTATTCTCACGTGCTGATGCAGAGACCCATGACAGCTCTTCCTTTCACGGTGTGCTGCCTAGCAGCGACCTTTTATTGAAAACATCGAGTGATCCTTTTACTTCTTGCTTATGTCCGACTCTGAAATGCTGAATGCCAGAGCATCCTTGAGTTCACAGTCAGTAAATCAGCTTTTCAAACAGTCTTTGTCTGTTCACTGCAGTGCGACACACATACAGTAAATAATATATATATATAATACCTTTTGCAAAGCAGTACTAAACAAGCTTTGGTCAAATCCATAGAAAGTGCCTGAGGAAAAGAGCGGCAGTTAGATAGAAAGGAGGATTAAGGTAAATGGTTGGATATGGTTAAATGTTTTATAATCTTGTTGTACCCATTAAAAACAGACCATTAACCCCCCAGCTATGTACAAGCACATTATTCACATATAATAAAAGAAAACCAATATGATCAAGAACAAAACCTCGAGTGTTTTCTGAAATACCGACTAATATTAATGTCATTAAACTAGCTTCCAGAGCTAGTTCATGTAGTATTGATTCGTTCAGCCTCACTTGTTGCACGTACATTATGCATGAGATCGACGTCTGGGTGACCGCGGCGCTCGCTTAACAACCTCTTCTGCTGCTACGCTGTGGGAGTCTGCATCTCTGCAGGACAAATACACACTGTTGATGTTAAGCTTACACACACCAGTGGCTCTCCGGTATCCTGGATAAGCAGGATATAATGCAGCGAAAGATCCCAGTGCAGCTATTTGTGCCTCAGCCTTTACTGGAAATCATGAAAATGTTCCCTGTACAAATAGACTCTCACAAAATGTCACAGTTCATTTGCTCAGATCTCACCAACAGCGCTGACGACTAAAACCCTTAAACTGACTTGTGACTTACTGATGTAAATCAAATCGGTGCCATTTACACATTTATAACAACCAATTTGCTTAGATACCGTTTATCACAACTGCCCTGTCATTCAGAAACTCTGATCCTCTGATTCCACTTTGAGGATTCAGGCTGCAACGACTCTTTTCACGGGCTGAATAAATTCACTGTGACATGTTAAAATCAGTCACTCGTGAATCAAGAAAGTCTCATCGTCTGCAGGCTGCTCTGTCAGCACATAATCCTTTCTGGAATGCAGTCTACATTAACAGTGTGAAAGATATTTTTTATTAGACCGGCGTTAGTCACATCATTTAGTCAACAAAATAAAAGTGAAATCAAATGAGGCTTCACTGTAATAGACGTCGTAACGTTCCACTTTGGCTCAGGTCGATTTACAGAGGGTTAAATGACTGAATGAATGACAGTTTACTCCAGGCTATGATCACTATCGCACAAGCTCATCAAGAGGCGTTCAGAGGCTTAAAGAGAAACGAGAGAAGAGGATCTGAAAAAATACAATTCATTAATAAACATGAGGAGTCAGAACATAAGTCCCCATAAGGTTTGGTGTTCCTTTGTAAATGTTATTTTCAAACCGGGGTTTTGTGAATATATCACTGTAATTTAATGCACAGTGGTGCTTGGTGCTGCTCCAAACCCAGCGCTCATACACACAGTGCAGATGAAGTTTAAAAATGATTGAACAACACCTCACACCGCCACAGCAACAGTTAAATGTGATTAATGTACCTTTAGATGTGTTGTGATCTGCACGAGTCAGACAGGAGGTCCTCTGCCATACCGTTAAAAGGGACTCATGATGAGGAAAACATGCGATAAATGCTAATAGAAATATCTCCACTGCACCAGAAGATCAGCAGGGTTGTCAGACGTCCACCACTGAAGCTGAGACAGGGGCAGGTTAAAAACCAAGCGGCTACTTTAGAAGCAGCAGTGAAATGCTCTGATGTATGGTGAACAGTTGAATGAAGCATAATGAGCTGTGTGTTGTTTCCTCTGCCACCTTAATGGACTGGAATCTGTCCCTCGAGTTTGATTCGAGTGAAGCCCGGAGCCTCAGAGCCTGAACAAGAGAAGTCACTGAAAGGAAACAGACGTTTGAGCGAGAGGAAGACCCGATCGATACCACTGTCAGAGACACAGGCGATGTTAAATGAAGCTACACAAAAATCACCTGTTTTGTCCGTGTCATTATTTATAGTGTTTGCTGTTGTAAAATAAGAGCATTGTTATGTAAGATTAGTGCTGGCTTGCCAGTTTGAGCAACCCGTAATGTGAAATAGCATGGAAAACAATGTCCCAGGAGGCTTTTAAATGTGGAGCACGCTGCATGCTGCCAGCTGAGACAGCACATTGCACTACAACAGCCAGAGCTGCAGAGACAAGTCATCAGGGCTGAAGAAGCTCGAGTCTGCTCTTAATCTTGAACTTCTCTCGGTCTTTTGATGGATGGTTCGTCCTCTGAATATTTTAACCCACAGGTGTTTTGAGTTTCCCTTGAACTTTGATTCGGACAGTGTCTAGTTTGCATTTCAACTCGTCTTGGTCAAAATGTCTGCAGGTTGAGTCATTTCCAGCTGGACTTCTTTCTTGTACATGGAAGACGTGGAGGACAAAGCACACAGTCGTCGTGACTCAGCTTCCAGACAACTTCACCTGGATGACTGGGAAGGACTCAGACTCATCTCGTAATAGGAAGACTGGCAGTGAAGGCCTTCAGATAAAGTATTTATTAACAGTCAGAGGAAATTTTGACGAGTATGTGAAGAATTGAGGAAATTCAAACTACTTGAATTTTTTTAAGATTTTAGCCTTGAAAGTAAAAAAGATCCAATGTTTTAAAAGGGCAAAGAGGAAGAAGTTGTGCAGGAGAGAGTTTGTATGCTGACCGTGGGGAGAAAGTACTCGTCTCTCACACTCACACAGCAGATCTATCATGTTTCTCTCCCTGGAGCTTTCTGACTTTCACTGAGCACTGTGACCGTCTCCGTCTGTCTCTCGTCTGAAAGTCATACTGTCTGTGAGTCCTTGGCTGAGGACTCACTTTGTGGTGCATCTTAACTTAATGAAAACTCGGTGCGATCCCTTTATTATTCATTGTGATCCAAACCACACACAGACACACACACACACAGGCATCAACGTTCCATGTGACAGTTCCCCGTTAAATTTTGATGAGCCAACCCACAGTGCCGTAAACTTCTTACCTCTCTCGTTTCCATTTTCCCCACTTTTTTGGTCTTCACCTAACGGTGAACTTTGTCATCTTACACCTTCAGCTTGCAGCAGCTTTTAAGGTCATTAGCAATAAAAATAAATATTGATTTAACTCATAGCAATCAAGTTCCATTAGGGATCGTTTCAGTTGACATCTGTCTAACTCAGTCTCATCCTTACAAGGATTCGTGGCACCGATAACGATGTTTCAGCAAAGTCCAAGTGGAAGATAAGTGTTACTTCACCTCACATTTCCTCCACCTGACCACAAGCTTAAACAGATGAAGTTCATACTTACAAAGGACAAACATCTTTAAACAACCTCATCGAAGCTTACAGTCACTGCTCCCAAGCCACAGAGGAGAGGAAACCAAACGGCAGAATGAAGAGAGAGAGAGAGAGTGTGGATTGAAGCTTTTGGCCTTGTTTCCTCTCTGGAGGGAAAATTAGCCAGCAAACAGCCAACTGTGTTCCTGCTGCAGCTGTCAGCAACTAACCGCCAAACTAGCAGCATTTCAAATCAAATGACAACACAAACACGTATGGACACAAACGCATGTTTCCAGATGACTTCACTCACTTTCTTAGCCTTTAAATCTAAAGCACAAACTCACGTTTCCATTTGTAACGTCAAATTAAAAGGTTCGATTTTACTGGGACGACAAGAGTAAACTGATCACAGCACTTTACGAAGTCGTCCAGAACTATGTCAATTAGATGCATTTTCTACAGGAAATGTTTCACTGGTTTATTGTACTGTTAGCTTTTACTCATCAATCATTCATCATCGGTCACATTAGCAGCTACGAAACCAGAAGCATTCAATTTAAAATATGCACAACAGGAAACGGAATATCACCAGAGAAAATAAATGATGAAGAGAACATACAGAACCAGCAAAGATTCATCACTCAGCTGTCTCGCTCCTTCAGTGTCTCGACTAACCTGAGAGCCACAGCACGTACTCTAGTTCCACCTGAGGCACAGCGCTCTCTTTTTTATTTTAATTAAAAATCTAAAGCCCAAAGGCGACAGCAGAGTTCAAAATTCAATCTGACACGTGACCTTTGGTCTGAAAATATCACCTGTTGTCTCACAGAAAAAGTTGTCTTACTATAATTAAAGTGCTGCAAACTGTAACGAGGCTCTACAGGCCTCTGGTGTTTTTTGTGATTAGCTTCTGTGACACACTAAACCAAACTCAGCGAGTGTCACTCGAGGTACAAGGAGTTTTTTGAAACCAGGAACATTTGGCCTAGCAAGTAAATGTAGACATTGTTTCTGTGAGAAGACACAGGTGGGGGTTCCCTGGTAAACTGTGCCCGTGGATAAGAAAAGACCTGTTCGCTCCTGTTCGCTCTCTGACAAGCTGTGATGAATGATTCTGGTATGTAGAGTAATGCCTTTGCATTTAATTACTGCGCACTCTAACTGGGTTATATTTGGAGTGCTGGTCATTAACACAGTGGCATCAGAGGATCTGTAGCTGCAGCTGTTCAACGTGTAGCCGCGTGAAAAACGGATTCAGTGTGAAATTGGATTGCATGGTTTTCTACTTATACCTGGAGTAAGTCCAACCTCAACCCAGATTGATTTTTCATGGACAGATTTGTGCACAATACCAGAATTTACTGGCACTCTGCAGAAACAAAGTGCACATACTGTATGCAAATGCGGCTGGAGTTTGTTTGCAGCATGCAGGATATTTGTTAGAGGAGCCACAGCCAATTGTTTTGTAGAGCAGAGGGACTCATTATTTCTCCATCCATGAAGGATTAAAGCAGAATAAACAAAACACCATAAATCACAAATTGCTCTAAAGCTGAGAGAACGGAAGTAATTCTCTGGATGAGCCACCATTAAAGCTCAGATGTGCCCCTGGTTTACAGAGACGTATCGACACAGTCTTTACAGAGGCTTAGATCTATCTACAGGATGTATGATGAACTAAAGCACAGTGTCATGTTTGGGTGGATGAGGTGCAGTAAAAATTCATAAACCAGGCTGAACTGTGAATTAAAGCGTGGCCTATTTTACTAACTCTTCAAATAAACAACATCTTCTTATTGATTTGTGATTGGTTTCTAGGAAAAACTAAAACAGAAAAGTCTGTAAGGAATTAAACAGCCCAGTAAATGACAGCCTCATTACTTAATTAGTAACTTAAATAACTGATTACTGTAGTTTACTATTATCAAGTATCCCCAGCGTTCATGTGTAGCCCGGCCTCCAGACCTCTGATTGTTCCCTTTGTCTCTGATTGATTCAGAAATTAAAACAGGGCTGATTGAACAATCAGATAATCACAGCTCTGCAGAAGACATAAACGGGGTCATCATACTCATCATCATCATCATCAGTCGCCACAATAGCTGAAAGAAATTAGGTTGACTCGACTCGACAGACACAAACAACACACAATGTGAAAACTACTCAGAGCAACCAGCAGAAAACATCTCCAGACCCAACTCAACGCCCGAAAACGGTCTGAACACGAGTCAGGACGATTCAAAATTCAGTCTGCTTCACAGTATGTTGTGGTGGAAATGTGCCCATTTAGATGTAGAGGTTTGTTGAGAATAAGAGCAGATATTTCGCCTCCGCAGTGGTTTGGTGAATCGTCACCAGCTGATAAGCTTATAAAGAGTTAATGGATCCTTTCTGGAAGCAACGTGCTGCCTTTTTCCTAAGGTAGCAAACTGAAATCAGCTAATACGGCGTCCGACTTCTCTCATTTAATGGCTTTTTCCCCTCTTTGTTACAGGCAGGCTGCAGAGATAACCGTGTACCTAAAGCCACAGACACCCCTGTGATATACGGCTTCAGTGGGATCCTCCTTTCTCCTGTCTGTCAGCTGGATTAGTCCCAGGTCCACAGGTCAAAAGCAACATGAAGCCAAATAAATGAAAGAAGGAAGGAGGAAAGGTAAAGCCAGAAAGCCAGAAAAGGTTCCCTCCCCACCAGCACCTACATGAACATCACAACTTTAAATGACCACAACATCTCACACATATAAACACTACATCATTTCCTAGCTGGAGTAAGTGGTACATGCTGGGTTTATTAAGCACGATCATTCATTCGTGCATTCACACATCAGTGGTGGTGAGTCATCATGCTGCATGAGATTCTTGACCAAGGCCATTTTAACATGTGGAGCCCCAGGGTTCAATCCTCAGGAGGAGCTGGGGGTTTCACCCTGTGATTAGTGGATATATGTGTCAGGAGACAGGAGAGCAAAGTGAACCTTATCTAATTATTTTGATTCCACTCTGATCCAGTGACTGCAGAACATTTGTGGGATCAACACGGAAGCTGTTTCAGAGCCTTGGAACTATTCGGAGCCATAACAGGAGTCTGAACTTTCTTTGTGACACCTGTGGTGATGTAAACACGGTGTAATCTTGCGAGGCATGTGGACCGATTTTCTCACTCCCACAGCACCATGTCCCTCCTCTCCCTGCTGTGCAGCCTGACAGATCCAGTGACGGTGGAAACGGGACACTCTCTGATGGCTGGAAGGTGTGAGGTAAACATGCGGAGCGGGGAGGAAATTGAGCTTCAGCGGTTGGGGGGGTGGGAAAAATGCACTGGCTCAGACTGAAAGTGAAAAGAGGGGTAGTGCCGGGCTGGTGGAGCAGGATGTAGCTCAGGGTGATGCCACACTGAGCTACATCCTGCTCCACCAGCCAACTACCCACTTTCTATACCAAACACAAACATGCTGATCATTTCATTGACCGTCACATGTTACATGAAAATACTTCTTTAATGCTGCAGTTCAAACATCCTTTAAATGGAATTTGCACCCCCATCGCTCCATCGTATTCTCTAATTGTCAGACCAACTCGATCCTTTACCTCTTTCACTTCCATGAGACCAGTTCAACAACAAACTCACGGTTATGTGAGGACGTCACCACGTTTGCGTCTGTGCTGCAGAGCTGCTCTCTGGCTGCTGCGATGCAGGCTGAGCTTAAGCTGATTTGATTCATTTAGCTGTCCTCAAAGGACATGGTGACATTTCCTACCATTATCGCTGTCCTGACCTTTTACTGGTTCGAGATGGGGGGTGGCAACAGGGGGGTCAGATCACCTACAAAGGCTGAAGGAGACATAGGGCACTGTCCACTACTAACAGACGACAGACGCAGCTGGAGACACAGAGCGGATACAGAAGCTGGTATTTGAGTCACAGCTAAAAGGAGACGATCGTGTTCTGTGTCTGATGTACAGGACGTGTTATAACAGCATATAGAAAGTCTTTATAGACTTGTTTATAGCCAGCATTCAGCAGGTGTCACTGGAACTGCAGCTTCATGAGTTCCCTTCAGCGTCTCTAATAGAATGAACAGATTGGAAACGTTGTGCTATATGTGTGTTTGTGATGTGTGTCCAGATGACGGAGGTTAAAAAAGCCGTCGCAGCTCATTTTTGCAGGAGCTGGTGACTGATCCCTGCCCCTCCATCCAGCACCACCATCAGCATCCAGCAGTTCTCAGCTTCCTGCACGTTGTGACATAGTTCCTGGTGCACCGCTGCAGAGGACTGGAGTAGTTAGATAACGCACTGATTTCCATGTAAAGGAACTTTTGCTTGTTGACACTGAATCCGCTCTGAGCGTCCTGGACTCTTCACTCAGACAGATTTTCCAATTAAGTCTTCCGCCTCGTCACCTGAGCAGAACCAGACTTTTCCGTGTAGCAGATCTCCTAATTTCATCTGGGACCGTAGCGGTGGATGGGGTGGGGTGTGATGTCAGTCGAGGGGTCTGTCTGCTTGTTAATAAAAACTCCAGCGGCCCCCCCACCACCACCATCTTCCCAGGGCCTCGGCAATTAAGGCTGTCACACGAAGTGCGGTCTGAGCCCCACCGTGAATTCTGCCTCGTCAATTTGCAGTAACGTTTGGATCATTGCACACGCGCCGCAGGTCACACATCACACGTTGGCAATTAAGAAGCAGAGAGAGGAAACGCACTGCGAAAAGATCTCAGGGATTTTGTTTTGCATCTAGACTTATTAAGCTCATTACAGTATATTTTTTGCTGGTCAGGCAGATCATTATCATAGCTTCCGATTTTCAGGGAGTTTACAGGGTAGAATACCTGATTTATCATTTAAAACCTTGTTTCTTTATTTGATTTCCTCATAAACCTCACACTTACATTATAAATTGATGAGATTTATAACATTTCTAACGGACACTCCTTGTGTTTTATGTGAAGGTCATGTGATAATGCAGCATAATGCATCGTAAAGTTAAAAAAACTGCAACTACAAGAACACAGAAATACTTTTTTTATACTTTTCATACTTAAATTACATTTTTCTGATGCTGCAAATTTCTTCCAAAAATTTCTTTTCATATCCTGACAGCGTGGAGGGTTCAAATATTCTCTAATACACGTGGACTATGAGTTGAATATATTCCAACACGTACTTAAAGAAACTAAACGTCAGCGCCTGTGACTGATGGTTTTCGTTGTTATTGCTGAAAGATATTTGTGCGAGATGCATTTCACTGTTGGAGTTGGTCAAGAAAATATTTCATACTATCAGGCAATGCAGGTTAATTCTATCGTCATCGTGTGAAAAAAGCCGTCAGAAAGGTTTAAATGAGAGGTTTCTGAAAATCAGTTTCTTTAAATCCTAATTAACCTGTTTCTGGCACAAATTGAATTGTTCTAAGATCTCCGAGTGTAATTTCTTTCATAAACTTCTAGTGAGTGAAACTACATCCCTGTTGTCTTGTGTTTTTGTCTAGTTTGTGTAGACGCAGCTTACGATGATGAAACGCTCGCATCTGCCAAACAAAGAGTGATGCAACGGATACACACTGACAAAAAAGAAAGAAGCATGTCAGGTGTGCAGAGTGCATCCAGATCACTGCGCTGTGAAGACGACATCAGAAGAACTGTCTGTGTATTACGTAAGAGGAGGAACAAAGAGTAGAGGAGTCAACGTACATCCGAGCAGGAGAATGTATTACAATCTTTCAGCTGTGAGAGTAATAAAGTGTAAAACCAAAAGAGCATGAGCCTCACTTCTATACGGCCTCATGCATGAGAGGGAGAGAAAATGACCCAGCAGCCTCTGCTTTTTGGCAGCAACGCCGCTTCAGAGAACTTCTGAAGCACCAGTTAGCTCTGTGAAACTCTGCAGGGAGCAGATGAAACTGATGGAGCTCGTCTTCCGGGGAGTTTTCCTCCCCACTGGATGCTTTTCTCCCCTCAAACTGCAGCATAAATGAATCTCAGACGGACCTCTGGATCAACACACACACACACACACAGATTGTGCTTTCACAAACATCCCTGAAGCCACAAACTGTCAGCAAACACAGCACCTTGTCATGTGGCCCCCCCCACCCCCACACATAATGCCTCTAGCTGCTAGAAGACGGTGCCATTTGTTTCCCATCCATCACAATATTGCTCCACCCTCCATATTCCTCTGCCTAGAACAGAATTTATTTGTCATTTAACGATCTTCTCTCTAATGCTTGAGAAGCTCGTCTTAGAGGATGAGCAGGCTGCCACAGTCTGTCGTCGGACGTGCTGTGAAGCGCACCACCTGTCAAGGATTTCGTTGCGTGTCAACGGAGCTGCTGTCAGCAGCCGGGCCCGTGACTTCAGTGGAAGCTTTCAGTGTCTTTCTATCTCACAGCCAGCGGACACAACCTCCATCTTTATTTACTAACTTCTCTCCGGAGACTTGAGGAAACTGGCTGCGGAGACAGACGGCGCTGCCAAGACGGACGAGCTACGCCGAGCCAAATCACACCAAACTCTGTTGCAAATGTAAAACACTCAGCAGAAGTGTACGTCAGTGTTTTTATCCAGTGTGAGATTACATTTTACTGCAAAAGTCAGATCTTCAGGCAGCTCAGCTCCCTGTGACACCAGACTGTTGTCAGAGAACCAGGAAAACTGATGTGAAGAATATTTTAGAGCTGCCAAAACTAGAAGGAGCTGATTTAAATTTGCTGTATTTACAGCTCAAATTATTACAGCAATTAAGCACATTATTTAACAATAATATGTGTATAATCACATAATTTAAGTCCTTCAGCATTTGTCAGGAAGCACCGTTAATATTTCTACATAAGTAAAGGACTTGAGTGATGGTGCATGAGGAGCACAGGGCAGAGACAGACCGACACATTAACCATTATCCACTACTTTCAGCTAGGACACATCTAACCCAGTCAAGGAAGAGTTATACAAGGTGGGAAAAAAAGCAGGTCAGCCAGCGTTCCACTTTTTATACAACTCCTACCACATTCTCCAAGCCGACACCTGCAAGTTCCATCTGTGCTGAATACGAGTAGTTGGAGACAATGTTGTTGAAAACATGAACAGTATTAATGTGATAATAAAAGTCATTCTGCAAACACTCACTGGAGTTTCTATATATTTATATTGGATGGATATCACGTTTATTTCAGCACAGGTATTTGAGGTATTTGCATCGTGCTGATGCAGATGTGAGCACAGTCGACTCTTCTTGACTCAACACTCCAGAAATGTGGTTTCTCCGTTCTGCTCGGAGCCTCCACGGTAAACGAACGTGGCCTATAAGCCTTCAACGGATGCTTTGAACAACAGTAGCTAATGAGGAGGTGTGTTTGAGTGCACTGAGAAATCCTGCACCACATCCCTGTAATAACAGCCTGCAGACACACACACACACACACACACACACACGTCCCTCTGCCTTCGGATGAACACAGTGATTTTGTCAGTTGACAGAACTCCTGCACCCAAAATGCATCATAGGACAGATGACAGAAAGTGCTAATAATTAGCCTTTAAAGCTGCTTTGAGTAATATCCACCTGACAGCACGGCGTTAATTACATTAAATTCACACTGTTTTTCTGCTTAATGCAACGTCCTCGAGACCCCTAACGCACCGTAGTCACCACCTCCATCAAGACATTTAAAAGCTCTAACATAGTTATTTGTTAATAATATCATGATTTTCCCAGAACGTGTGAGAATAGAAGCTCCTACGACCCCGAAGCTTTTCTGTCACTGACGCTGCGCTCTCCAGGAGCCGTCCATCAGCACTGGCACTGAAACACTACACAGTAAAAAGGAAGGATTTTTTACTAGTTTGCTGAATTCTGTTAACAGTTACCATCAGTTTGCACATTTGCATTTTGTTATATTGTGATTTGTTAGATCAATAAAATATGTAATAATAAATTACATATAAAGTGATAATATGTAGTAAAGTAAGTACTTTAACAAGTACATAATACATTAAATCAGGTGTGTGTCAAATAACGATCAGATTTAGTGAAGCATACACCGGCTCGTCACACACCGTCTCTGATGACGCAGTGTGGAAGTTAAGGAAAGAAGCAAACGTCAGGTTTCACCAGTCTAAACTTTGTACTGCAGCTTTCTTTCAAAGGGGACCTGCAGGGAGATAATGGTCATCATCATACACGGACACTTATGTCGTGTCTCACATTAGGGACTCTTGAAGCTTTCAGGCAATACGAGAGCCTGCTGGATTTCAGGAAGTGCGGCTTTGGATTCCACTAGCTTGGCTGAGATAGTTAAGGAAATCCTCACAGGGCAGAGGATCACACCAAAGCCGGGTCTGGAGGACTGAGACCATCTTCCTCCTCTGCTGTGTTTCTTAAAGACTGTATGTGAATCACAAAGTGACGTCTTATTCCTAATAAAATGATGCTAACATACTAAAATGAAGCTCCATGTTAGTACACATCAGGTCCTTCCTGGTAGGTGCTGGGTGTCAGAGCAAGCTGCTGGAAAAGAAGGAGTCAAAGACGACTGTTTCTCAGATGATTCGAATAGTAAAGACAAAAATGACACAAAGCATTTTTCCCTCAAGCTTTTTGAAAATCTTGTTCGGCTGGACCAAAGTTGGTCGATGCCAGTGATGGTGCTCTGTAGGACTCAGGAGGCTTACTGATCGATTTATTGATGCACTGCTCAATGCTACTGTGACCGTGTGTAGGAAGCTCTTATTTGATCCCGCAGACGTCTTCATGAATATTTTAATTTAAACATAAAATCTGTCAGAGATTAATTTTCTGCTGCAGCAAACAAGATTTCAATCAAATCTGATGTGTTGTTTGGCCACGTGTCAAAGACGTCTTGGTGCAGATCCAACAACATTTCACAGTATATATTTCCGAAAGAGATCAAATTCAGATTCAATCTATTGAATGCAGCTGCTTTCGTCTTCTCTCTCCAGAATGAGTAAAAACAAGGAGCACATGTTCGGGCTCCTCTGTCTTCTTTTCTTCTTTAGGATGCTTCATTTTCATACCTGCTGTTATTGCTGCTGTCACCGGAGAAATCGACAAGCACGCAACTGCACCTGTGTGTATTTCACTGCACTAAAGTTAGCTTCAGTGTTTGCTTTTTTTTTTTTAGAAGTGCAGACATGTGATAAATCACTGCCATAACACCACATGCTGCCACTCCGGGACTCCACCTCAGATGGGAGAGCGTCTTTACTGCTGCGACTTTTTGTACATCCCCTTTATTTCACAGTTAATTTCATCATCTGCTTGCTTGTCTTTTCATTTATCCATTAATTGATGTGCTGTCAGACAAACCTTTATCCATTTCTTTCCCACTGCGCTCCTCCCATCGTCTCACTCATGCTCATTCCCCTTCCCCTCTTCCCCTCTGTCAGTGCTTTAAGCTGAAGTCAAGCAGCCACATCCGAACCCCCATCAGAGAACTTAATTAAACTTTCTGGGGGCAGCGCTCTGCATGACGCGTCCCACTTCATGTTCCCGTCTTCTGCGTATCAGTAGAAATGAATTTAAACAGCGCTGTGTTTAATTTCTCACATTTCTCTGTGTCACTGACAACTTATTCAAAAAACTGAAAAGCTATGTTGCATCTCTGTGAAGATCAGTGATGATAATTGAGCACAGTAGATTATTCTCAATTATGAGTAAATTAGTTCCATTTGATTTGCTGTAAAATGAAGTTATTTGCTCTCACACAAGAAAGGTTCAGCAGTTACAATGTCAGTTTGTTTGTATTCTCAAATGCACAGTACAGTCATAGTGGATATTTACCCATCTGTGGTTTAAAGTCGTGCACTTTAAGAGAAGGTCACCACACTGACAACCAAATATCAAAGACGAACTTTATCGAGAAAGCTGCAGTTAAAACAGACGGAGTGGGTAGGGCTTCAGCTCTGATGGAGATTATAGTATTACATCGTCTACATCGTGATCTAACCTTTAAAAAAGAAAACATTTTTTTCACTTTATGCATTAGAGATAAATCTTATCCAGAGAGACTTATAAGCAACCCTGTGTGATTAGTGTCTTAAAAAGGTCTCTCCCTCACCATCACTACTGTGAGCAGTGCGGAAATGGAAAAGGAAAAACACACACATCTATTAAAGGAAAAGGACCGCATCGTGGAATTTTGCAAAAGTAAAATACTAAAGAATGTTCGAGGGCATCGTACATGCAGAACCATGTCTTCAGAGACAATGAGGAAAACTGCAAACTGAGGCAGAACAGAAACTGTCCTCCTGTAAAATACGACTGCATAGGTTGTTTGAATGACTCTTCACAGCTGCATTCCACATATATGGCATATAACATGCCATTTTACATTGGTGCAATTCCAACAGAGGCCTGCTGCCAAGGGGGCGCTCTTTCAGCATATGCTTCAACAGAAATAAAAATGTGTGTGAATAACGTGAGAGAAAAAAAACACTTGAAACTAAGATTTCTGACAGTACAGTCGAATGAGGCTCTATTTATGCTGCACACATATCATATCCAAACCATATCGGAAGCCTTCCGTGTTGATATTCTCAGTGGGTGAAACTAACTAAAAACGTTAGTAAGGCAACATGTCTGCAAAGCCTTTATTACTGGCAGCTACGTCTAAATGAATCCTCTATTAAACAGATTTAAACAGAAATAAACAGATTTTAATCAATCGAGGACAAACTGCTTCCGATCATTAAACCACTACAGATATGTAACATAAGGGTGAGTGTCTGTCTGAAGTGTTGCATCCACTTAAACCTCCATCCCTAGAGCCACACGGCAGCAGCACAGTTAGAAAGATGCGCAGTGTTAACAAGGATGGATGTCAGACACAGCCGAGGTGTGTGTGTGTGTGTGTGTCTGTGAGAGAGCATGACTCCAAACGAATCAATCAACTTACAGGTTCTAAAAGATGTGCTGATCCTATGTGATCAGTTTGAAGCCCCTCCGTTCCAGAACACTAAGATCGAGAGGGACACAGAAATCATATCAAAGAGAATTTTATACACCCTGCATATTTGGTTAAGATGCTCCACACGGAGCGTGTTAAAGTGTCTCCAGGTTGTAGAAACTGCATGTTTTAACGGTTGATGTCTGTGTAATTCATCCTGCTCTGTGTCTCATGTAATATTTATATTTTATTCTGGGTCATGGCACAGGTGTGATTTTTTTTTTCTCGTGGCATTTAAAATATGGAAATACTGTATACTACATGCTTACACTGGATCTACATGTACATGCATTGCCTATTTTAAATTTTTTTATTTAATACAAGTCCTAACAATTTAATCCATATTTGAAATATATTTCTACTACTAGTAATAATAATTTTGAGGGTTAAAATTTACAAAAACTGAAATTTCTATATATAAATTAATTAATTTTCTATAATGATTAAAGTGGAAGCAGGAATTCAGACCTCAGGACACTGCAGCACTGAACACGAACTCCAATGAATGAGAACATGCTTCCAGTCCAAACACGTCATCAGAATCAGCTCAAGTTAAATCCTAATCATCAAGCCATAACCAAACTTTTAATGACACACAATCGAAGCAAAGCAGTAAAACCACAGTCCTGATAAAAACCCTTTGAATTCAACCACTTAGAATAAAGCAGACACTTTGATAAGTAATAAGAAAACAGCAGCGTTACGTACTGAATCTCTGAGGCTCCAGCTCCATGCTGCTCGCCGCCGAGTCGCTGAAGCAACTGACACCAAAGAGATGTAGAGCGCAGAGTAATACGCTGCCGAGCTCTCTCCACCTCTCTCTCTCTCTCTCTTCTGTGTGTGTGTGTGTCTCTCTCTCTCTCTCTCTAACAAGGAGCTAACCTAATTCTCCTCTTTTTCTCTCCTCTCTCATTTTCTGTCTTCTTCCCCTCCGTCCAGCATCCTCTGGTTGCCATGCACACCAACTGTGTTGAAAAACCCAACACATGTGGAAAAGGCAGAGCGATGATGGGTCGGCTGGATTTCAGCCCGGATTATTATTATGAATCTGACATTTCTCCACACATTTCTATGAAGATCAGTCTCCAGGTGCTGGCAGGATTCAGCATGACTGAACCTACTGTAATCTACAAACAATACAATGTTTTTGGAAACTACGTTCAGTAACAGAGAATCATCAGTGAAAAGATGTCTAATTTTTAGGAATGACTGCAGAGTCAGTTTATCCACACTGAAATATACCAGCACCTACTGCATGTACTGAGATAAAATATTTATTTAACCTACACTCTGTACTGTCCCTGAATGAGTAACGTCTCCTTACAATAGTAAGTGCTACTGTAGATCTGAAGTATGATCAGATTTCTGGGATGTTCTATCAAATCTGGGGATCCACCGCGAAAGAGGAGCAGTCATGGTCCATGTACGATGAAGATGATGATGACTCCTGACTTTGTCTACCTGAGCTTCGCCTCCTCCAGCGACACCACGATGTTGACGTTTGTTCTCTCGTGTTAAATCTCTTAAAAAGCTTTTGAACTGATTGCTAAGAAATCCGTGAAAGACTTTCACCTGTAAAAACAGTGGATACTCGTGTTTTCATCTAGTGTCATGAGCAGGGCTACTTTAGGGTGGAGGCGCCGGCAGGTTAGACTGATTTTAACATTCGTCTATTTGGAGAGACTCACTGAATTTAAAATTGTTTTTGTGAATAGCTTTTAAATGTGCAGTGAAAAATAGACCAGGAAGCAGAATGAGTCTCTCCTTAATACCCAGCAGTAGTTTAAATAGTTGTTCATAAGGTTATGAGTTTGGAGCGGGGGTGAGTCAGATCATCATAAAACCTCCACCACTCACTGATTAGTGGAGCATTCAGCTGCCAGGCTGAATCAATCCTCTGTGGGCCTTTTTCAGTCCAATCTCCTCGTTAAATCTCTGAGCTTACAGGCTTTATGAAACTAACAATATCCTGTTGTCGACTGCAGATTCATCACATGAAGGAAGCAAGATGCTCCCAAATTGCTTTTCAGCTGCAGCTACGGTCAGAGGAAAGCATGTGATAACGCTAAGCGACGCCTATGGTGCATTCACTTCTCACAGGACGCTGGAACAATTACTGTGCAATTATGGAAACAGCGCATGGTTTTCAAGTCATTTGCAGCTACCAGCTATGATCCTGTGCCAGATAATATCACACCTGAGGCTCTTCTCATGAAAAGAGACTACGCAAGCTGCAAGAGACGAGAAAGAACACAGAAAGATGGGATTCATTTTAGGCAAAACAATAGCATAAAAAATGCTGATAAAAGTCACTGGAAGCTGCTGTTCAGTATCACCGATGATGTGAAAGTGCTGAACAGAATCAGTAAACTGATGCAATGTATGCTGAGTTTTGCCAAAGCTGCACTCCAGCCTCTTCTGTGTGGCATCGCATCACTTAGTGCCTGCAGCGCACACTGGACACACCATCTAGAAGAGAGGTGCAGGGAAGGTGGTGCAGCAGAAGGTGCAGCTTGTCTGCAGTTCACTGTTACAGTCACTTAACGCAGCTGCACATCCGCAGTTATGTGCTGTGGGGCTGAATAAGACACGTGTCTGAACAATTACAGTTCTGCTGTTTTGCATTGAATTATGTAATATAGATTATTTATTCATGCTCTCATTCATACATTTTTATTGCACATGTTTGTTTGTTCTGATGCTTTGTTCCTTTATGTAACATGTTGCTGTTTTTTTCCTGCTGTAATGACCCAGTTACTGAGGAATATGAAACTTTAATCAACAAGCTCATCCCTGTATACATGTACAGTTGCTATTCATGCACAGGAAACCTTACAGATGTTAAACATGTTACGGGAGATTTAACCTTCTGTTTACTTTCCTTAGGCCAAGGAAGAGGAAAACAAAGGAACATTTTCCTGCAGGCAAGATAATATTTCTGCCACTAGTTGCCACACATTCCTCTCAAACACACAGGATTCTGGGGCATGAAATGAGACTGTTTCCATGGCAGAACGTCACACAGACCTGACAGAGTCACTCTCCCCAGGTGCTTCAATTATACTGTTTTCCCGCACAATTCATTCCCAGTGCCTTGTTTTTTCCTTCAGCAAACACCTGCAGTTACCCAGAGGGAGCCGCTTAATCCACAGTGCCGACTAAGTCTGACACAAAAGTCCCGTTTGCCTTCTGGAGTCAAACGTTGTGCTGTACCACTCAGCACAGAGAGGGCAGAACGAGCTGCAGAACGAGCTGCAGATTCTACTTAATCCCTCAAACTGAACTTTCAGGTGGCCGCTGTCAGTAGTTACCGTATTGTATAAATTCTATTCAGAGGTGTGACAATATGGACGATGTGCACAGAATTTGATGCAAAGTCACAAACCTAGAAATTCAGACGTGCCTCATAAATAAGGTTTCTGTACATCTCTGTGAAGTTTAAGCCTTTTTGTTGTCAGCATATCCGTCCATTGTTATCTGCTCTACGGATCCATTTCCACTAAAACAAAATGCTCAGGAGAGTTGCTGGAACTGGAAACAGTTGCACAGTTTTTGCACAGAAGCAACTGTTGGGACTTGTTTTGCCGAGGCTTCAGAGTGAGTCGATTAATCGAGGGCTGTTGTTGCGAAGCGCGTATCAAAGCTTGCTTCAATGACGTATGTGATGACGTATGAAGCCTCGCTAATGGGACGCACCACGTGAGTTTTTGATTTGGCCGTTAACACAATAAAATAAAATGAATAAACATGTTTTCCCAAGTTACAAATGCACATTCACCACCCTTACCCTGTTTTTTGTTTTTTTTTACTTTCCTTTGCCGCCATTGTAATTTTAAAAATATGTGGTTTAAGTCTCAGAGAAATACACACATGTTAATATTATGTAGATTTATTCAGTTCAGAAAGTATAAGTAAGTATTCCTGGCACTCATTATTCCCATGTCAAACTGTGGCAAGACAGCTTCAAGAGCGTTATACTGTATATAGTCACACTAAGAACACATCTGCCCGTCTTACAGTCTTTGACCAGCAGGGGTTTGTGTGCACATGAAGTCAGAGATGAAGCCTCGAGAAATGAACCATTTTGCGAACCAATTGGCTTCAAGGCTTCATGAAGCTTCGAGCAGGAGCAGGTAAGGTTTAGTAGAAACCTCATCTCATTTTACTAGTTAATTCCCATCTGCTTAAAGTTGTGTTGTTGTGTTTTATCAGCCATTACAGAGTTTCTTGGCCGTCTCTTAACTGACTCTTGGCCATTGAAGACGCACAGTTAAGAAGCAACAGCTCATCCTGCCAATCCTGTGAAGGCATGCACATGGAACTCAACATGCCTCCTGGGCAGGAGCAGGACATTAAGTTAAGTTTATCTGAATTAAAAACTACTTCACACTTCACTGCTCTGTTGGGTAGAGACTATAATGACCCAACATTTATCGTCCTCTAGCATCAGAGCAGACTCACAGATTCTTTTAGAAAAACTGACCTTTGTACATCCAACACTATTGAGTGCAATGCTAAATGTGTCAAACTAATTATTGCTGCATGTCAGAAATCTGTGTTGCTACCACTGCCTCGGTTGGTAAAAACACCTCCAGCCATTAATGTCACCCCACCATAAACACACACACACACACAGTCAGTGCAGCAGGGAATGGTAATAATGGTGCATAGTTTTGTGACAAAACGCAGAATGGAGTCTAACTTTTTTTTGCATCAGGACCCCTGTAGGCTCCTGCAGCACTCTCACTGAAATGAAAGGAGAGCACTTCCAAGCAGAGCTCCTGCTGGTCTGAGCTCAGCCTTTGTGTCCTGAGGTTTAATAGTTACTTTAAAGTCAACTCTCCCCGACGCACACTGCGTTATCCTCCTGCACACATTGTACCTTGTGTGTCACGGCATCACACACACCAACACTGCTGTGTACGTGTGCCACAGGTTTAAACTCTGCTCACTGTTCGCCAGTGATTCAAACTAATTACTTGTGTTGCTGAGAATCAGAGAAAATCGCAGCATGCAGATGTAACCAGCAGGTTTCTTTAAGTGAACTGCTGTGAGTGTGCATGTGCAGAGACAGTTTTCTCAGCCTCTCCTGTGGGTGCATGTTGTTCTCATTCATCTTGTTGCACAGATAAATACCGACTCTTGAAGTCAACAAGCTCAAGACGTTCACGGTGGCGTCAGGTGAGACAGTTTCTTTTGGGTTTTTTTTTTTTTTTATTTGATCAGGTACTTCCTGTGTTGCTGGCTTTCTTTAAGCTGCCGTTCATGTGTCTCCTACATTAGCTTTCATGCAGTTCAGTGGTCCAGGTTCTTAGTGAGCTCCGGCTCTGATTGAGCGGTCAGATAGAACCTGAATGAAAAGGGAGGAGAACGGCATTAAAGCACTGATTTATTCATGCAAGTGGTGAAAAGGATTTTCTGGCATGAGCCCAGACACACACAGGGGCGCACACACACCTTGTGAGGCTGAAAACTCATTTTTAGCTCCACTCATCATGCGCTATCAAATTTCAATCTAATTTCCTTCACCAACGTTCATTTTTATTCATCTCCACTCATGTTTTCACTCGCATGTCTTTTCAGATTCCCGCAATTATTATTTTTCCAGGCTCGCTTCACGTGTTCTGCCTGTAGATGAGATCGAGGTGTAGAATTAGTTTGAGTCCTCAAAGTAGCTTCTAATAAGTTTCCCTCACAGTCATTTTAATCTGAATATCTAATATTCCAGTTACTCTGCTAACTTGTGTTCCAACATTTCGTCTTTCCTTCGCTGAGGACACACACAGAGCTCAGCTGTGCAGAAAAAAAAGCTGTGCAGCAGCTGTCTGCTGCTGATAGAGAACAACCTATTAGATCCATTAACATTTTACATCGAGTCAACAGTTAAATTAAAGCCTGAGGAGATATGTGGATTCTTTTATGTAGGAAACGTCATCATGAAATGATGTAGCACATATATTTGTTTTCATCTTGAAAACTGCATCGCACGTTAAACCAGGCTTTTGTCATCATCTTCAGGCCCTTTTTTAGGTGGTAAAGCTGGACACTAGCCTCCTGCACAGATAGCACATAAGGGAATGATTTAGTGACCACGCTACATACATAAAGCATGAGCTTATCTGGAAGAGCAGATGAAGCCTAATGTGTTTCACATAAAGAATGAGGGGTGTCGGCGTGCTGGGCTCCAGTGTTACCGCGTGTAGGGTTCACAGGTTTGTGCAGGTGAGGATGATTCAGGATCAGTTTTCTTTTTCACAGACATGATCTTTGAATTTTACTCCTACATTTACTGTTAGAAGGATCCGTTCAGGGCAGTAGAACAAACTGAGTATTCACGCAGAGCAGCTGTGGGTAAAGTAACTTATCTCTGGGCATCAGTCTATTTTCTATACATGCTATATTCTCGTTTATTCCCATCAGCTAATCGCTAAATTTGTCTTTTTGTGCCATTTGTTGCCAACCAGGTTAAAAACAGCTGGAAAACTGAATCAGGAAGTGAAGAGGTGCTGATAATTCCCTGCTGGTTTCCTTTTCATACTCACTGGATCTTCTGTAAATATACAAACTGATTAACACAACTATGTAAATGTTTCTGTACACTAACACGATCAGCTGCTCTTCGTCTTTAAGAGGGTAAACAGAGGTTGTGATAAATGTTTCATCAGCCTTTCTCTCCTCACAGCGGCCTGAACGTGATGATGCCATCAGTGGTGTAGTGTTATAATATAAAACACACGCTCAAGTCATCGTAGAGTGTACATGTTCACACAGACACCCACTCGGGGGGGTTAGGAACGTATCCAAGGCTTCAGCCATTCAGCAACTGTGCGCTCATAAAGGCAGCGGTGCAGCTGAGGACAAACGTTGTTTTCTCTGCTCCAGTTGCAGATGCTGCACGTTCCCTGCAGCACGGTGCAGACATCCTCCCCCCGTCTCCTCCTGCAAACTATCATGCTTTGTTTCGCTTTATTCTCGTGCTTCTAGTCTATATTTCATGTCAGGCCTCACTTTTTTCCTCTTTCCCATATGTCTTGGTATTAGGAGAGTGTCCTCTCCTGGGGTCGTTTTTCTGTCCCACTTATTCATTCTCTTCTCTCAGGAACTACCGGCGTGCCATGCAGGTACACACCATGAACACTCAGGCCAAGTTGTTGTTCCCTCTTCTGTCCAGTTGTTCCTGTTCATGTCAGGATCAGACACATGACAACAGTGTTGATATCAGAGCTGTTCAAAAATGTCCAGTGAACAGAATCAATCAGAAGTTGATCAGACGGACAGAAGGCAGCAGCTGTGTTTCGTGTGTGTGTGTGTGTGTGTGCGCGCGTGTGTGTGTGTGTGTGTGTGTGTGTGTCATTGGTTGGGGTTTGTACCATACACAGCCGTACTTTTCATTTGTTTGTGCCCTGTGCAGCAGGCAGACACAGTGAGACACTAACTACAGCTTAGCAGCTAAACAGAGTGAATATTAGAATTATATTCATCTGTTCAGCACTAACACGGCTCCAGATAAGTGATGAGTGATGATGAGCGTTGCCGTGCTGGATGGATGCACAGGTAAACGATTTGCTTTCACCTTGATCAAAGCTGACAGAAAGTCAGCTCAGCTGGCAACAATAGTGGATCCCGTTGCTGCAGCTAGTGGTTTAATTAAGGTGAGGTACTGAAAGTTCAGGAGCACTGAGCTAAACAACTGCACCAGAGTGTAAACGGTGACGTCAGCTTGGCTGTTTGTTCGTGGATTTATGCAGTGCAGTGCAAGCCGAGGTTTGTTAGGGAACGTGTGATGCGCACTGTGTTTCCAGCATTTGGCATTTTGTAGTAGTAGTGCTCTGTGTGTGTATTTGTACGTGCGTGTGTACTCAGGCATTTCATCATCATCACTGGTGACATTAATGCGGTGTGCGCCACTGTGTGATAAGTCAGTGCTCACTTTGAGATTGTAATGAGGTGACTTAAGTGAGTTGAGGATTTAGCATGAAAAGCGTCTCATTTTTAATTACATGACAATCACGGCCTGAGGGGCAATAACGGTGGCAGTGACAAAAAGGAGGTGAGCTGGATGGTTTTAAAGGCGAGTGCAGAGACCATCGGTGGTGCCACCGATCTGGTGCTGTACTGCACATAATATTTTAAAGACTGAAATGAATTTCCCCTCATAGAGATGATTAATTATATGTGACTGATGCACACAGAGGAATTCTCAGATATCAGTTCACAGACACTGATGCAGTTATTGGTTTGCTAATACCTAAGGTTGACATTTGTCTTGTATTAAACCCAACACATTAAAGCATCATTGTCATCCAGCTACATTATAAAGGAGTATTGTACTCGGCTAAATGGCTTGAGGGCAGTTAGAGCTGTCCTCCTGTCCACACTTCAAAGAGCTGATAAAGCATCTGAAAGAATCTCATTAGACTGGAGTGTCTCGTGGCATTGTTGGTCTCGATCCCACCCTGACAGAAACACTTTGTGTTAAAACACAACCATTTTCTGTTCTTTTATGTAATATGTAATGTAATATGTATGAAATGTCATCTTTAAAGTGGTCAGGATCCAGGAGCTCAGTGCTGTGACACGGAAGAGAAATAAAGAAACAGTGATGTAAGAACAGTTCATCCCGGGGCCGCAAACGGCAGATATCCAACCCGTCTCCTGTAAATCCAGTCAAATGTGACCATGGTTAGGACAGAAATAAGGGACACATCACCTGCCATTTTGGTGCCATAGTAAAAGGCAGCAGCCGCCATCTTGGTGCATTGCAACAAAAGGGATGTGATTTGAACAGACGCTATATGATGCTATATGAATTTTTATCATCTTAATAAGGACATCAGGTTTATTTTGTTGGATTGAACAAAGCTTCAGGAGAAGTCCCCTTTAATAAGCTTTGGGTTCTTTAACTCTAATCAAATCCTAATAGTTACAGCACAGACAACAAACATCGTGCTCTTCTGGTGTGTCGGTCCTGGCTCACACCTCACCACCACCTGCTCCACGCACACAAAGACATTTTGCTGTTACAGTGCTCTATATTATTTATTAGCTTGGCATGTGGCAGTCGGTAAATGGCAGCAGTTGTGTAAGCAAGCCAGCGGTGCCATTTGTGCTAATTGCTTCGGATAGATAATGAGAGTCACTGTAAGGAGAGGCCTTCTTCAGGGGTGGGGGTTGTTGTTTTGATGAAGCCACGTGAGCTGACCTACAGGTCCATTACATACATGTATGCAGAAACAGCACACATTCTGAATTAAAGGGAGCAAACGCTTTATGTAATGCATCCAAAGCTGAAACTCATGAACGCTATCGTACATGTTGCTTTCTGTATCGATTTAGTTCAAACACAAACTGTTCGCTTCGCTCCTTTTCTCACACCAAAGGTCAAGCAGTGAGCAAATGAGCTCATTAACCCCCGACCCCCTTCACTTTGACTAAACAGAGGAGCGCAGAGAAATGAATCGAAGGCGTCCATCAAAAACTCAGTTTTCCATTACGAGGAGTCAGATGCCGAGATGCTGACTTAATGAAGGCTCTGTCTGTCTTTTGTGGAGAATTATGTTGCCTGGTGCTGAATAAAGCAGCGTGTGTGGCTGAGAAATGGCCTTTTTAAAAGCAGGGAGCTGCACTGCCCCCGTTTGGTCGTGTGAGCCGCAGAGTTGAAAAGAAAGCTGAAGTTCTAAAATAATCTTTTCTTGGCAGAAAAGCTCCTGTGACCTCAGCTCTGTGAAGCAGACACATAGCCCTGGGCAGGTATTTTATCATCACAGACAGATAGACATGTATGAGATCACCTCTGAAGACGCAAGGCACTGCTGGGAAACATGTTAGAACATTAGATTTTCTCTTCTCCCCCAAGGTATGCAAATGTGACCTGATACTTGATCATGTTGTGTATTGTCCTGTTCTTTATGCTGCATTATCACGGATTATATACTATTCTACGGTCTTAGGAGAATATAAACAAGAAAATAAACACGTAGAAGATATTTTTTGTTCAAAACGAAGGCAAGAAAGCAAGTGCACAACAGATTTTCATGTTCACCTTTTTTTTCCACTTCCTCACCACTCATCAGTTTTTATACGCTTGGTCGACTTACAGTATATGAGTATAGACAGGGAACCAAAGGGTACGAGTCCAAGTCCAAAAGAAAAACAACTAGAAACATGTTTTAGTTCACCTGCATGTACTGATGAAGCTCTACTCTACATCAGGCTTTGATACACACACAACACGTGTTTGTGTATATGATACATCACTTTCAGTAAGAATGACTAATTGAAAGCAGAAGAGAAGTAGGAATTCCAGGTCCTCCTCATTAAACCTTATTTAACGTTAATTAGCGATGTAATAAGCTTGAAAACAGAGAACTGTGTAACTGTCCTAAAGATTGATTTTAAAGTTCTACACATATTATGAGGAAGACTGCTGACCTGGATATATCTCCTGCTGCTGAATCTCTGACTATATGACTATATAAATCACAAATATTAGTGTCTTACAGTGCTGGGTTGCATTTTTACATGGAGGCATTTTGGAGATTGTTGTAGCTCTGTATTAAAAATGTTTAAATGATAGGTGAGGGTGAATGTTTTATATTGCCTTCACCAACATCCGAAAAATCAATACAGTACATTACTTTTGCACCAGGAATACAGGAGTGGAGAAACAAGCAAACACATCAAGACCTTGAGTAATGAGAAAGCGGGACCTTTCCCCCCCACTCATGTCATAATTATTGCCATTCTAAGCTTAATGCTGACCCAGTAAATATCTGTCTTACCAGACATTCACCAGTGTACTGCATGTCACACATTTAGTTTTAGTTAAGCAACTAAAATCACTGGTTAAAATTGTCAGGGTCACTGACTGAAAACTCAATCCAACATTCACGTCAAAGGATAATTACAGTTTATTTCCATCATTAACAAAGACATATAGATGAAGTAAATGTTGGTCTGTTCCTAACCCGAACCCAGAATGTACTCTTTGTTCAAAGACGAGTACATCTTTGTATTCCTGACTGCTACAGTCCGAACTTTGAAGAGTGAGGCATCAGATGTGATCAAATGAACCACACATTCATTCAGATGTTGAGAAAATATCACAAGGTTATGTTTTCTGAATACCACAAGGTAATTCATTCGAAATAGTGACATTAAAAATAATTGCACAGATTGCCTTCTAAGCTTTTGTAGTATGAAAATGTGTTTGAGTGATTTTATTCGTATCCTTTCTTTGCCCAACGTAACATCTGATGCATTATTGATGATAAAACAAGCCCTCCCTGCATTGCTCTACATGTTTGATTTAAATTTTGTGAATCAATATACAGCATCTGCACCATCATCATCTCCATCCCCCTCAGTGCTACCCACTCAACACACATATAGACACAGCAGTTTAATTGAGAGCCCTCCATCCACCCTGGGACTGAGCAGATGGTCTCTAATTGCGTCTGAAGGCAGCATCAGTCTGCAGCTGAGGCTAAAGCTAAACACAAACTATTTTCCAGCCCACTTTAAACACCTGCAGCTTCCCCTCTACCCCTCATTCACACATATTCCTGTTCAAACACGTACTCTCCAGGGACCAGGGGACATGTCCGCTGTCAGAGACGCCTGTGCTCAGCACGTAGAATTAAAGAGCACTGGTATCATTAGCTGAATCAAACAGGAAATGATACCAGTATTATTGTGCCAGTTGAAGTGGTTTGGATCTTACAGATTTCATGTTGGAAGTGAGAAGTAAAGTGAGCTCTTCGTCTTGCTACTGTCAGGTGTAGTGTTATATCTTCAGGACAACAACACAACAGCAAAGCTTCTTTGGTTTAGCAGCCAGTAGTTGTGTACCTACAGCATAACTAACATGCCACAACAAGCTCAGTCTTTCAATGTCTCTACCAATCAGAGCCCAGTGCACATTGACTGCAGCTACGTGCGTACAATGAAAGACAGTTGTCTTGGAGCATGACACAGCCTCCACAGACAGATGAAGAAACGAGGTGGGAGAGTGTGATGTTGGTGATGAAAGCAGGAAATCTGATGATTCACGTGGAGTTTAATGCCTTCTCAGATTGGCTTTTCTTGACCCGGGCAACTCTGTGGAAATAGGTCAACACGCTGCCGCACTTCATGCAGTGTGCACTTGACCCTCTGGGGATACAATAAGCAGAGGAGCCGGACCTGTCAGTTATTTGCGGTCGGGCTGTCAAGTTAGACACACATTCACACACACACACGTTTCCAGAGGTAAAAATTTATATATATTTTTTGCTGGTGGTTTGTGGACATTCGGCCATTACTGGGACATATAATTGATACTCAACATTATGGCTGCAGTGCATTCTGGTTATCTGAGACAATGCTGTGAGGAAAGTGCAGAAATGTAATGAATGAGGCCACTTAAATATGTGTACAGTGCCAAGAAAAAGCAAGTAAACCCTTTGGAATTACCTGCATTTAGGTATAAATGTGTTTTAAAGTACAGCCTACTAAGTAATTGTATTGTTCATGTGTTTTGAGGTGAAATATTTTCAGTTTGCTACTAAAAAGAGATCTAAAGAAATCACTGTCTATCATACACAAACATGGACACCTTTCTCAGTGCATGGCTCCATGCTCCATAGCAACCAGCAACACCAGCAAGTCACTTTGCACCGCTTCATCTGAGTAAAACTCCTACCTGTTTGTTCCTCTCCTCCCACCTGTGCCCAGTGCACTTGGCACCAAAACACACACACGAGCAAAGCAAATATCAAAATATCAAGGTCAGGAAATGAGGGAGCGCAAAATAA
>JAUYWH010000025.1:1911622-1924753 GCA_034779795.1 Ctenopoma multispine | reverse complement strand
GCTGGTGTGAAATATCTCCCATTTAAAGAACCAGAACTTTGGGTCTGTAGTGGACACGAATAATAAAATATTTATGCACATACTGTAGGATCTGAAACTGAGACAACATGAAACCAAAAATGATGTGACGTGTGTATTTATTTGTTGATGGGGCTGTTGTCCTCGACTACACAGAGAATATGAAGGCTCAAAGCTACAGCAGTTGTGGAAATTCACAGCTTAGTTGAAGACCATAAACTCTGCATGGAAAACAATTGAGACAAGCAAATTAGTCTACAGCATTTTTTCTCTGTTGTACTGGTGCAGCAGGACTTTGCACCAACCTCTCTGCTGCTGAGTGACATTTCTGTCCTTTTCAGCCATGCAGGCAAATAAAGCCACTCCAGCAGCTCTCTCTGTGTCTGCAGAGTAAGAAAATCTGTCTGCTAATACCCCCTTGACCTTTTGCAGTTATTTCATTATTTATGCAGTATTCAGCCCTGTAAAATCTGCACAGTCTTACAAAAATAGATGGTGCTAGAAGCTTGTTAACACAGCGACTATTACTGAGACGAGTTGTTCGTATAGCTCGTAAGTTAACTGCCAACACTGTAGCCAGCTGGAAACACGCCAGCACAGCTCCAGTCAGTTACGATATATTTCCAAAGTAACTGGCTTGTTAACCGTTGGTTGTCAGATAACTGCTGACTGCTGCAGTTTGCACATCTGCTTTGTTTTGGAGCTGAAGTACTGTACATTCTCCAAAGGTAAACTCCAAACGATTTGTTCAGGTTTGAGTTCAGCACTCAGACAAACACCCTCAATAGCTTTTCAGCAGTTTTCACCAGATTGGCTGATCAGTGTTGAATAAAGAATACGTCCTTGGCAGCCAGCAACATATAAAATCATTCACACTGATGGACTGTGGTGCTCGCTCTCCCACTCAGACGGATCACGTTATGCTTTTAAGACTCTATGAGTTGAAAACACTGAAGCCACTTTTCTTTATGTGACAACGTGAGCAGTAAATACTCTGCAAATAGTTTCATAGTGACATTGATACTTAAATAGTTAAACTAGAAGTAAAGTTTCTGAACTGCGTGTAGTTTGGAGACAGATGAATTTTAAGTCTCTCATTTATTGCATCAAACAGTCCTCCAACCAAAATATATCACATGACTAAGATCCAGACAGTGATGCCATATCAGTCTCAAATTTAAGATACAGACTCCTTTTACACTTTTAAAATGCATCCTGGTCGATGACTCACAAGTGGACACCAATAAATACAAGACCACCAAGACAACAGTATGCAAGTCAATATGCTGTACAACACAAGACACCACTGGCCACAGACAATTCACCACAAAATGAGACCTAACGCATTCGTTAGTGCAGGACAGTTCCCGGCACATTGTCAGTCTTCATTAACGTAACAAGCTCTTTTCACCGCGCACAGCCAACTAGCAGGTCACAGAGGTAAACACTTACCAACACTGATGCCGCTGGATGACAGGAAGTGGCTGCAGGGAAGGCTGGCAGTGCTCACGAAAGAGTCGCCATCTGTCGTCACGGTGGTTCTCGACCTCAGTGATGGGTTGGGGGAGTCCGTTACCATGGCCATTCTTGCTGCCACAGACTCCATGACAGCTGATGTAGATTGGACAAGTGTGAAGTGCCAGAGGTTCACACTGATTTTGTTTTGGCAGATTTTCAAGGTGTAGTTGCTGACCTCACACCCCAACAGGTCAGTCTGTCAGTGCCTTTAGAAACCGTGAACCAATCCAGTAATAAAAAATGACCACAGGTAAATAAATCCAAAAAACGAAGAAGCAAATGCAGCCTGAGAGGTTCCTCAAATTGAGGGATTGGTGGTGGGAATGGTGCAAAAAAGGTAAGTCTTTCATTAAAATTCCAGGCACGTTCCAGAAGAGGTGGTTGTCAAGCTCCCCGGATCACACATTTTACTGGTGAACTGATAATGAATGACATCTGTCAGAGGACATCACTCCCGCTCCTTTGGTCTCAAAAAATGATCCAAGACAGTTCAAGCTGCTACAGTCACCTACAAAAGAGACAGACATGCACACAGGGGGAGATATGAGACACGTGAGAAACACAAGACTTCACATGGTCAAATCCAGTTTCTGCTCAGAATACATGATGCATCCAAGTTATAAGAACCCTTATAAGACACAATCTGCACATTTTGACATGTTAGAGTAGAAAAAGCACTTTCCACATAGTGAGAGTTCCTCGTAAATGTTCCCACGGTTTGTGGTTTTGTTCCTACTGCTCCACAGTATGGACAGATGGATTATTGTCACTGTATGTTGAGATGAACCCGCTGCATGTAAGCACATAGTTGACCGCTGAGGAAAGGTTTATCAAAATAAAGATGGAGACATGACCATACAGGAGCAGGGAGTTGTTTCCACTGCACATAGGAAGTTTGTTCACTCTCACATTATTTGGTGTCCTCCCCATATGTCAGTGTGGTTTTACTCGGGTGGTGATGGAGCAGTATGTACCGTATCAACTTTTTTAATTGTACAAATTCTTATTTCTTGATAAAACCTGATTTTCTTACCCACAGTGAAACTCAGTTTGGTCAGAAAAGTATGGTGGGATATGCTAAATGTGGTCTAGCGTGGTGTATAGCCTCAGTCCAAGGTGAAGAGCGGGCTACAGAGGTCTGATAAGTTCACATCTTTAAAATACCTTCAGAGCTAAAATCTTAAAGATAAAGACAGCTCTCAGACTTCACACAGCAGCGTCTGGAGACAACCTTTGATGTGGAATATCTGTGGATTTCCCCTTTATGGGGGAACCAACGTAGAATTGATTCTTCCTACAACAAATAGGCTTTTTTGTTTTAATATATTTTTGTTGCTCGTGTAAAATAAGGTTTGACTCACCACTTTTATTTTGTTTGTTGTGTTTCATTTCGTCCCCAAGTCAAATAACTGATCATAGCAACCTGTGAGTAATGCAGACGTAAAAGAGATGGAGGTGTTGGTGGTTTCTGGGAGCTGGAAAGAGAGACCCCCCTTTGGGCTCTCTTAAACTACACTTGACCTCAGATTTCATTAACCATGCTGCTATATTTGGATGTCACAATGCAATTCACACACATAATAAATGATTGATAGCTGTGTAAAAATTAAACCTGGAGGCAGAAGCTTACTGGGAGAAAGAGAAGAGTGGAGAGGAGCATCAAACAGAAACGTAACCAAGGATTGAAATGTTAAAGTAAAATATCCTGTTACGCTTTTAAAAGGATCTCGGGGCATTAATCTCCTCTAAACTGAGAGAACGAAGCAAAACAAACGTGTTGATACAGCAGATCATGACAGCTACAGGCATGTTGTACCTCACCTCAGACTCACTCCACCTCTCCCATCTAAACTTCTTTTGTTTACCCACCTCGCCGCCTTGCGCCTCACGTCTCTCACAAAATGCCGCCCACGTGAAGATCAGGTAAACCTCTATACGGCTCAGCTCAGCTTAAAAGTCTCCTTTAGATCAGCTTTTAAAGTGTAAAGCGTTAATGTCGTGTATAAGATCCACCACCCTGCTGCAGACTGAACAGTGTGTTTATGTGTGACTGTGGGGGGGGAAGTCCGTCACAGTTAGTTAGATGTTGTGGGCCAGCTGGAGGAACGTGTTGAGAACTGTTTTCAAAAGGTTGGCGGTCAGATTGACTGAGCTGCAGGTCTGGACATGTTCCTGTTGCCATCAACAGGAACACACTCCACCTGGACACAGGAGGTGTGGGTGGGTGGGGGGGTGCGCTGAGGCTTGTGTATGTGCCTATATGTGGAATGTTAAGTGGTAATTCCAACATGCTGACGTACGTATGTCACCCATCCATTCATGCTTTTTAAAACAATGTTGAATTCAGATGAACATCGTGTTAGTTCAAAGTGAAACTGAAGGAGACGAAGACGCCTGCTGCTTTTTTAGGAGGCGCTGAGTAAAATCCAACACATCTACTGTGAAACGTAGAAAAGAGTCCTGGAAAAACGATCATGTAATTCCATTATTTCACAACCGTGAAAGTGACTCAAAGATGACGCAGAACTGTGATGATTCAGATGATTCTGTGCCGTTGGTGCAACAGGATGTTCAGTGTACTACTGATTCTGTTTCTATTCGAAAGCTCAGCACAACCTGGGTGTCGGACAGAGTAGTAACTGTTAGGAGACCCCACAGCAAAAATGACATTTTCCGTTTCATCAAACTAATTCTCATCTGGAGGTACGAGTAACAAAAAAGAAAGATAACAAGCACACGATTCTATCTACGAAGGTTTGTTCTGACATGTGCATGTGGTTTTGTTTCCTGCTGCTGCTCCGTCTCCAGGTCTGCAATGAAGGCGGCGCTCACCTTCTGTCTGCCATAAATTTGATCATATGAGTGATCAGGAGCTATTATCTGTTCTGCTGCTGTTCTAATGAAAGCATCAACAGCAACTGTTTATCTCCCAGTGTGTCTTTTAAAGTATTCTCAATTAGTCTGAGTTACAGCCATGAATCATATTCTTCACCAAGACCGTCAATCCTTTCTAACCTGTGCAACAGCACCACAAAGCTCAATGAAACAACCACATGAAATAGTCCCAAAAAAACAATGACTCCGGTGAAAAACACTATGAGACTAACTATGGCGTGCAGTATTTCTGAGGATCAGGACACATTACTGGTTTTAGACCTAGTTTTCATATCAAACATACACATGATTTGTTTTGCATATGAAGTTAGATTCCATGAGATGTTATCTTGGTGACACGGTTTAGTGTGGGGGGTTATAGTCTTTCTCTTTCTTTACTTTTTGGTTTGCATGAATTCCTCTTTTTTGAGAAATGATTGCTAAAAAAAGTGACCATCAAATAACAGATTTTTTAAAGTACAACTATATATTTGTGCTTTAAAGATCCACGTCTTCACTCTTCACTGGGATCCAATGGAGTTGGGACTCTGAGCCACATTAAGGGGAGTGAGAAGTATTAAAAATTCTTTAAAGTAGATAAAGGTAGAAAAGTCAATGAAAGCCATACTTTGGTTTGCAGTCTATGTTTAGCTTCCTAAACAGGCTGATTACGCACTGCTAGAATAATGATTTCACTCATGTTATCCACTGGAGATTGCACAGAAAAGTCATTCATGTCCATGAATTCATTAGAGGTATAGGCAGCAACTGAAGTGAGGAGAGGATGGGAGCTAAGGAGAAATCTTTGAAGGAAATAATAATAATAGTAGTAGATACTTGGGGAAATCCTTGTGGACAGGCTGCCCCTTGGAGGGGCCAAGGGTTCAGGGTCTTGTCCAGTGACAGTTTGACATGTGGCCAGGAGTCAGGGAAGAACTGATTAAGACCAACAGGTGGTTGGTTTTAATGTTACGGTGGACAGGGCTCATCACGAGCTTGGCCTCATCTCTGCCTCTACCTTGTGTTAACTATTCATACTACGATACATGACATGAGCATCAAAGACTATAAACTAGAACAAAAGAGTTCCTGAAGGCAGAAACATTAAACCGTAGGTCAACGCCCTTTCTGTTGCTAAGTGAGACAAGTTGCAGACAAGCTCAAGCACGGTCATGCCCTTTACCTGTGTTTCCCAACACCAGCCCTGACTCAACTGACTGAGAGAGAAAGCTTTCACATTAAGCCATACGAAGGGCACACACCAGCCAATAAAAGACATTACATCAGTCCGATTGCACTGGCTGCCGTTAAAGTGTCAGAGCCTCATGACCACAACCACAGTAATAGCCCAAACAATGCTACAGCAGTGTTGTCAGAGGGTGAATCACCATGCTGAGTGTTGCAGCTTTTGCTTTGGACTGCTGGGTGCTGTTGTGACTACCTCCCATAATCCGCCTGCGAGGAGGAGAATGAGAGAAACAGACATCTACGAACATAAACAGTGGCTGTTTCAGAGCTGATTTTTGTTATCACAGCCGCAGATGATGCCTACAGTGAAAAAAAGGACAAACAGTGGCTCTTTCCTCCACACTCCCCACCTGACTGCTCCCTCCAGACAACACACGCAACAAGAATCCACAAAGTGCACAAAATTACAAAACTAAATTTCACACACTGTTGCAATCAGTGTGTGACGTATTCCAGTGATTTCTCAGAGGAATACGTTATTAATCATTTTTTTTCTTTCTAATCATATAATATATGATATTATAATAATAATAATATTTTTGTTGACTGGTTATTATAGTAATCACTGCTTAAATTAAAGTGAAATGAAGATAAATAACATTTCAGGTTAGGCACAGAATAATGTGTGTTGTTGGTCAATTAAACACAGATTAAGGTGATTCAGTTCAGTGATTAGCTTCAGTGAACAGTGAAACACAGCTATACAGTAGATTACATTAGTAGCTGCCCTAGTTTGATGTTTAGACATATGTTAATATTGTAATAAAAACACAGAAAAGAAATTTTTATGTTACTCAACATTTCATTCTGTTGATTACGGTACATGAACGTACACCCACACACCACCACCAGCAGCAGTTTTCAGTCTCTCATGTCTTTGTGCCAGGTAAGGTGCTGGGTTTCTGTGCTATTAAATCCCCCGTGACTGAGATGAAATAAGCTGAAAACCAACACCCCCCTGAAAACAAGGCTTCACAAAGGGATATAGAACCAGCTTTACCAATCAAATCAAAAACCAAAGTCACATTCATTCTAGTTCAGGTGACACTGTTGGCCCGCAGCACATCGTAGTGTGTGTGGCATGTTCATCACAGGAAAGTGAAAAAGTCACTCACCTCTGCAAGCAGAGTTACGGTTACATTATTCATGCCTATCATCACTACACCAGTTACATAAAAGCCTCAGGCTGCAGATTTGAGGTGCCGTCTGTGTGACCGTGCAACAATAAAACAAAGAAACTGCTTTCTACAAACACCTGAGGTTTTATTCCGCCGATGGACATTTGACTGTCAAAAGGCAACTTATCTAACGGCTCATTTCCATGTCAGACCGGGGGTTCTCTTTCTATACGGTCAACCGGGCGGTCCTGAAAATTCTGCATGTGGACGAGTCTGCGTGTCTGAAAAGGTCACACAACTCGCGAGATGAAAAGTTAGAAATTATTTGATGGGAAAAAAAGGAATAAACCGGAAATCTGAAAAGGTCAGCAAGAGTGCTCCAAACATAGAAGCACTGGGGTAATGGAGTTTGTTAAGAAAATAACGTGTGGTCTCTATATATCTCGGTGTGTAAAAGTAATTTTGTTGTGTTTGAACCTGTCAACACTTTTCATCTAGATGTGCTGCACGAGTAATTACACACTTCAGACATATTAATTGCGAATCCAAATGTTCCCTGCTGAAGCTATGATTGCGCCTCTAATATAACGACTGCTGGGTGGCGTCAGTACACAGCTCTCATTCTCACACACACACACACTGCTCAGTGTGCTGGTAGAATTACAGCTCATCCAGTTGCAGTATGTTAATGATTTAGTGAAAGACAACATCATAAAAAGTCCTCTGCAGAAACATGTTGCAGTAATGTGCAATGTTATATAAATCGAGAGATCGAAAGAGTTGAAGTCACAATGTAGTTAGCCTAGCTTAGCATGAAAACAGCATGTTTCTGTCTCTGCCTTTTTCTGTATTTCAAATGAATTGCTGTGTTTTCTTTGCATTGTTAAACTTTGTCATTTTTAAAAGAAAAAAGTTCTCTGGCCATACAAAAGTGAAGTGAAAAGACTCAGGGACCCCAGGGAACTATAAAGCCACTGTTGAATGTGCATGATATTGCAGCCCTCAGGCAGCACTGCATGAGAAACCGGGATCCTGTCATGATGAATACAGCCACAGGGGTTTAGGAATACTTTGGAAAACTGTTGGGAAACTGATGCCTTTAGGGCGTCTTTTCTCAAGAAGTGAATGGATGATTCAGCAAGATATTGCTGCACGTCCAAATGACCTGTTGAGTAGCTCGTATCCTGCAAGAATAGTCAAATATTCTTTGGATTATTTCATCGAGGTTTGTGGAACTACTGCAGATATAAGAAAGGATAGACGACCTTCGAAAAAAAAAAGATTCATGGCTGTAACTCAGACTAATTAAGAATACTTTAAAAGACACATGCTGTTGACACTTTCATTAGAACAGCAGCAGAACAGATAATGGCTCCTGATCACTCATATGATTAAATTTATGGCCACCAGAAGGTGAGTTCCGCCTGGCTGCCATAACTTTTGGATGGTGTGGTCATAAAATGATCCACTGTAGACGGGATGTGGGGCTGTTTCATGTTCTCAAGCGGTGCTGAAGTCTATAATATCATCAATAGCACCAAACAAACCCCTGTTTGTTTTAACTTATGGCCTCATATAAAGTCACATGCTACAATTCTCTGACTTCAAACAGCCTGAGTGGAGAACACATAGTCTAAGATCCTCCTGTTACACACTTGACACCCTGGCAGCTTTTGTAACCCGTAATATTCCTCTAGTCCAAAGGGCCTTTTTTAAAATCACTTCTTCAAAGAACTATTTCATTCAGTCGTTCGAGTCTCCTCGTTTATCCCAGACATCACTGACTCTTCACTCTTCAGGTCTAGTGAATGTTTTAGCTTCACCTTTTCCATTTTAAGGAACTTTTGCCCAACCACCCGTGAACGTATAGAACCCCTTCAAGGACTGCTAGATTTCCACTGAAGTGCCCAAAAGCACCTCGAGCATTCATGAAAACCTCCTGCAGTATCCCTGACCACCATTCAAGATGCCAGGATGTGACATGTTCTTTATGTTTGCGAGAGGAAAGTGTGTGTACCTTCGTGTGTGTGTGGGTAAGAGTGAATCTCAGACATGACGTGTTTCATGCTGCAGCATCATTAACTCAGACAACATCTGCTGTCTGAGGTAATTATGGAAACATCTTGCTCTCTGTCTCCTCAGCAGGTGTCGCTTCAGTTCCCCTGCTTCCTTCCCGTTTGTGTGCAAGTGTGTGTATATGTTTTCTCCTGTAAGAATGTGTCTGTAGGGTCCCTTAAGGACATCCCTGTACAAACAACCTGCCGCCCACACACTACACAATCTACTGTACGCTATTGTTGTCCTGTGCTTGTGTTCTCGGTTTAGCCTCACGGACAAAGGTTAAATTCAAATCATCCTGAGCAACAATAATAAAGCTGATATTGGTCTCTTTAAAAAGTACGGTATGTGAGCTCCTTGGTATCTGAACGGTTACTGTGCAGTGTCCCTGGGTCCGGACAAGCTGTTGCTCTTTGCTGCATGTCACAACCCATCACTTCTCCCATGAGTTCTCTCTGCCTCTTTATCAACGCTAACAAATTAAGGGCAAATACATATTTAACTTTTATTAAGATGCTTATCCCGTTAGGCCTGGCAGCTCAGCTGTGAGAGTTTTCATGTGAAGTTAAACATTTTCGCACATGTGAAGCACAATTTCAAATTAACATTTTGTGTGCGCGTGATTTTCAGAAATTCCACATTAATGTTATATGACATAAAAAAAAACGTTTTATATGTGATTTTCAGGAGCTGTGTGTAAGACATAACATACTGTACATGTAAAAAAACAACAGCTTCACATTTAATGTGTGAAAAAAGTTTGACATGCACATTTTAGTATAATAATTTCACATCTAATAAAAAATCCTTGTGAGATGTTACACAATAAATGTGATTCTCTTGACATACAAAATCGATCTCAAATATTTTATTTTTAAGTTGATTTCAAGTTGTTTTTTTATATATAACAAAATACTATGTGTTCAATATAATCAAATTATCAGTCAGAACATTAAAGTGTCAGAACATTACAGAATGTCACTTTAGATAAATCGCATAATCCCATTTTAACTATTTATGATATTGCTCTAATACTTTAGCTGCGTGTAACAAAACAAGTTTGCGTGTTGGTGTTTATCTGTCAGCATCAGCTCAAATGCAGTGAACTCAGTGCACCTGACGTGTAACGTAGAATCCATTAATATAACAGTGCTACAGAAAACATTTCCCTGAACTGACTGGTATCAGGGAGGAGTTTTAACTTTCCCGTCTAATCAAAATCGACATCAGGTGGTTCTGAAGCCTCTGGAGGTTGAATGTAGACATGTAAATCACAGCAGCTCTGATCACTAAACCATTACAAATATTGTTCCCTTGAAATCAGTTGAGCCAACAAATCGTGTCTGAAACCTACAGGTAGACAACAGAGAGGGCACGCAGCCAGTCAAGTCTTACCTTTCGAAATCTGAGACTCTCCCCGTGTGATTGTTTGTGGTTTAGTCCCAGGCAGCAAAGTGCTTCCCACACCATCTACCTTTTCGTCTGCAACAAGTTACTAGTAGCTCCCAACTTAAAAGGAGGAGGGAAAGGAAAAACTCCACCTCCTCTTTGCACACTGAGAGCAAAGTTCAACTTCCTGGTGTGAAGGATGGTGGGACAGTCTGAGAACAGCCACACTAAAAGGCAGGAGCTGGGTTTTTTATAATGAGATGTTCTCCGTAGCGGTTATAGTACACCGAGCTGGCTCAGGGAGCAGCACTGAGGAGACAAAGAAACTGGTTGTGCAACTTTCCAGGGAGATCACAGCAGAGCCACAGGAGCTTTAAATGAATGAAAGTACTTCACCCACTCACTCAGGTAGAAGAGAGATCACATTATAGGTGTCGTGTTAAAATATGACATCTGCAGCAGCAGTTGCAACATTGCAATAATAGATATAGATGCATTTAAAAAATACAGAGCTTGGCCTCATGTTAGAATCTTTATCAGGTTGCATTGTTGTATTGCTAGTACAACTAAATTTAGGAGATCCTTCTCTAAAATGTGTGTTTCCACATGTTAGGTTAAAACCTACATATTGGTGATGGGCAAGGTGAGTGCAGGTTTTTTTAACTTAATGCTTAAATGTACAATCTGCAGCATAATAGATACACAAATGACTAAATACTGGAAACTGCATTACTGACACTCCACTTTATTTTGAGAAATCATTTTTAAAATCTTAAAACTACAACAAAAAAAGACCCTCTGTTTTGTTTCTGTGAGCTGAGTTCTGAATTGTTTGCTAGTATTTTACACAGGCTCCACTAAAGATCTGTCTTGTGACGTCGGAAAAAAACCATAAAAGTGTACATGTATTAAATAAAAACACAGAAACTTATAGATAAATCATAGTGTTAATGAAAGTCTTTTCCTAATATTCCAGTAGGTCGTGTCTGTGACGCCTCCTCCGACCACCATGTGGCGCTGTGAGCTGAGAACGTCATCATCAGTCTGTTTACTTTGCCGGCGTGTTCTTCCTCCATGCAGCCGTGTATCTGTAACTTCTCTTACATATAAGGCGATATTAGTGCAGAATGCAGAGACTGAGTGTTACTGCGCTGAGAGACACAACATAGCAGGATGTTTAGCTTGTTGTCGGTGTGCTGCCCATCAGTTTTTCGAATATTTGCTAGCTGTTAGCTAACTCAGTGTGTTGCACTCACAATCTGCCGCATGGTTGTAACGACCGACAGTTCTTTATTTAAACAACCTGGACCATACATATTTCGCCATGAGGTGTAAAGAGCTTCTTTAACCAGGCGTTGTTCGCTAACATTAGCACCTGACACCGGTTCCCTGACGTTAGCCTGCTAACGATGCCTCTCGCTCCTGCAAACCAGTCCCAGCTGATTCGCTCCAGTCAGAAGGACGAATATTATCAAACCTTCCTGAGGAACAACGCAAACGAAGCTTTTCAAACACTCGCTGGTAAGTTTATTTAAGTTGATCAGACTTTAACTTACTGCTAGCTTAGCTGCTTCACTTTGGCATGTAACTAGCAGCTAGCATAGCCACCTACCTAGCTAGGATAGCCACCTAGCTGCTAGTATTCTAGTAACTCCTGTGGCACAAAACACTTTTGTGATTGATTACAAAATTATAACCAGGCATAAATGTACTACAGTGTATTTAGTCAGCTCAGTTATGTTAAGTAAAAATTAACATAACTAGTTCTCTGGCTCTTGCAGTTCATGTTGTGGTGGATTGTAGCTTGTTTCAGTGAAAACTTTACTCACATCAGTTTCCACTCACTCACTTTTATTAACGCAGTACATAGGGCAGGTGATTTCAGTGAAGTCACTCTGTTAGCCAAATGGGTGGTAAAAGCTCTTTTTAAAGTCGTTTTTGACCCTGCAGGATCCAAACGATGGCTCGACTGGAGGAAAGAGATAGAGCTGCTGTCAGACGTGGTATACTATGGTTTAACAACATTCTCAGGTAGCTACTCACCACACCAACATGAAATATCTTATAATTAATGTTCAGCAACTTTAATTTCTATACAAATGTCACTTTCCTTATTCTTTCATATGAACGTCCATTTTAAAACAGTGAAACAGTTTCATGTGTTTTAGAAGATTAAGACAAAGGAAGAAACCAATCATCAATCTGACACCCAAAAACATTAGACTGCTCACTATGAATAAGAAGCTCCCACCTGCTCTTTATTTTTTATTATATTGTCATATTTAACGACTCTGTTGTGTAGCTTGCGTGAAATGTGTCTTTATTGATGTATATTTAACTAGACGTATTGTAAAAACATCTTAATTTATATAATTCTCCTCCCCAGGTTACCAAACCCTGGGCGAAGAGTATGTCAGCGTCATCCAGGTGGATCCCACTGAACGACAGATCCCCTCCCGGGCCAGACGAGGCCTCTTTATCCTCTGCCACGCCTTCTTGCCTTACCTCTTGGACAAAGTCCTGATGTGCCTGGAGAACGAGCTGGAAGGTCCGCAGGAAAGACGTACTGTCAGTCGGCGTCAGGCAGCATCCGGGCAGTGGAGCCTCGAGTCTTGGCTGAGGAGAGGGATGGAGAGGGCAGTGGGCCTGTTGTCAGAACCCCAGAAGAGAGCGTGTCTGCCAGCTGTGTTTGTCCTGCGGCAGGGTCTGAGCCTCCTGCACCGACTCCACGTGGCTCTCTTTTACATCACTGGCTCCTTTTATCACTTGTCCAGGAGGGCGGCAGGGATCAGCTATGTAGGTGATAGAAACATGTCAGTTTTATGTTGTAGTACAGGGTGGGCCATTTATATGGATACACCTTAATAAAATGGGAATGGTTGGTGATAATAAAGTCCTGTTTGTGGCA
>JAUYWH010000025.1:1885603-1911612 GCA_034779795.1 Ctenopoma multispine | reverse complement strand
TGAAAAAACAAAAGTTGTATCCAGGATGGCCGACTTCTAAATGGCCACCATGGTCACCACCCATCTTGAGGAGTTTGCCCCCTCACATATACTGATGTGCCACAAACAGGACTTTAATATCACCAACCATTCACATTTTATTAAGGTGTATCCATGTAAATGACCCACCCTGTATAATAGAACTTTCATGCAGCAAGAGATCAACTAATAGTCAATATGTTTAACCTCTAACCATTGTTAGAGGGTGGTTAATTAGTTTACCATTTGTTGAGCAGGCAGGGTGCCGGTTTGGGAAACGCAGTAATGAATAACTTTCCTGAAGGGAATTTACTGACCGTAATGTCACAGTTTGTTCCAAGAACCTTTCCAGTTTTGTGGAACTGTCTAATTACACTTAATTGCCTGTTTATTGCCAGTTAAACAAAAACTGAGAATCTTTTGACTTGAAATATTAAACTGGTTTAGTTTTAGCTGAGTGTACCTAATAAACTGGGGACTGAGTGTATATGCACCACATATGTAAGACTGTGGTTTGTGTTGATCTGTTATAGAACAGTAAATCTGTTAGAGCTAAACCACAGCCATGTTATATCTACATTAATGTCCTCTGTGTGTATGTAGCTGCGTGTGATGGGGCAGAACCGGGATGACGGGACCATCAGGAGCAGCTACAGGATGCTGGGCGCCGTGTCTCTCCTTCAGCTGCTCATCACTGTGTGTCTGCAGCTCAACAACTTCAGACAGAGACAGAGAGCCAGGCAGGAGTGGAAACTCTACAGGAACCTCAGGTACGGGGCCAGGTCCAAACCCAGCTCTGAACACTACACGCTGCACAGTCACAGCTTTTCTTTAGTTTTGTCAGTTGGCGCCCTACTAAGGTCACGGGTATCCAGTTCAGTAACTAATCAGTGTTGTGCATGAACACACAAACGACTCCTTTTATAACTAGAGAACATGAGAGTTGTTAAGACGCTGCAAAGGCTTTGTTCACTTGATGTGTCTGTCTGTAGAGCCGCCAGCTCTCCTTCATCCTCTATCATCGTTTGCACGTTTCGGAATCGACTGGTCCAGAACAGTCACGCTCAACACCACAGACCCACAGAGTATTTCACAGACATGACAAATGAACTGAAGTAAAAAATGCAGTGAAATATTTATATATGTTTTATGGAGAACTCTTTGAACTGTGTTTCCAGTTCCCAGCACACACAGAGCTCGAGCCCCAGAGCTGCCCGCTGTATTCTCTGTCTGGAGGAGAGGAGACACTCCACCTCAACCCCCTGTGGACACCTCTTCTGCTGGGAGTGCATCACAGAGTGGTGCAACACCAAGGTCAGGGTGATGTCATGACACACTCAACTTCAGCATGTCTATAATCAAGAGTGCAGATAGCGTTATGTGTGTGAGTGTAACATCGCCACGTGTGTGTGCTTTGTGCTTGACTTCACACAGGCCGAGTGTCCTTTGTGCCGGGAGAAGTTCCAGCCCCACAGACTGGTTTACCTGAGGAACTACAGCTAGGAACACACGCATACGTAGGCGGTTCCTCAGGAACATGTGAAGACAAACAGTGTTTCTGCAGCTTCTTCATTGTCTTTTCATTTTTTTATGATTGAATTAAGGAAAAGTAACTGATTAAGAATGAATGTTTGGATTGTATCAATCAAACTGTGTACATATTATTATTCAGTTTAATTCAAACTCAACAGATGCTAATAAAAAACTATCACATGTCCAAACATGTCTTTTGTGATTGAGGTTGTTTAAATGGTTGAATATGAAGTACAGTTAACATTTATAGAACTGAGGTCTTCCTCTATTAAATCACAATTATCTGTTCATTAAACTACACCAAAAACATTTCTGTAACCCGCTGTTACAATAAAGGGATGCATGTGATTGTTTGATCGTCAGCTACGCAGCAGAGGCAGCTGCTCTTCTTTCACATCATGTAACCCAAAACGTGCTGCACTGTCTTTGCCTTGAAGAAAGATTTGAGTTGAGCCTGTGCAGGTGAGGCTCCAGTGGTGTTACTATAAAATGTCTCTGTACCACTCATTACAGTACGTACAGTACCTTATCTGTCATGCTATGACAAGAGGCTGTTGTATAGGTTGGACTTGTTTGGATGACTGTATGTCTAGAACCTGTTACCTGTCAACCCTTGTATACTTTATATTGTTACTTACAGTTCCCGCGTCAAACGCTCAGTCATTCATTCAAATGTCTTTAGACAGTTCAGTAGATACACGGAGCAGCAGTGAGTCAGACTTGGCGCCGCACTTGTTTTTTTTTAGGTATTCGTTGATGCTGTTGTCTAGTGATATATGGTGATGTCGAAAAAAATGTCCAGGTCTGTAATCATAGGCTTTTAAACTTCCTGTAACACTGCATCATTACAACACAGGCTGGTGTCTTTGATGAGACGTGTCTCGTGTTTCTGGACTGTCTCCGCCAACCTGGCATGGAGCGGAAAGAATGGGAAGCGAGCAGACATGTTCCAACCTCTGGCTGTAGGATGTTAAGTGGTGAAAAGATTTCTCCTGGCAAACAGTGAGATACCTGAGTAAACAGTGAGATGAGATCAGTGCAGTCACATTTAGCTCCGGGCTGAAGCCTACAAATCTGTTGTTATAACCACAGCAGAACGGATTTGGGTATTTGTACTTTTAGTTGACTCTATGATGTCAACCGACATCCAGACGATTCTGCGTCTGGCAGATTAAGCTTTTGACTTTAGAACGTTAAAAATGTTCCGTTCTTTACCGAACTGACCTGGAAACATACATGTTCAGACAGTATTTAATTGCCTTTTACGTTTCATCTTTTGTTCAGACCCTTCAGGAAGTTGCAGTGTTGCAAAGGCAAGTTCAGCCAGTTTGGGCAGGTTTTCCAAAAGTCGCAGTGGATGTTTGATGTTTTTAGGCGGCTGCATCTTCTTCACTGTACTGACTGAGTGAACCTGTGTACGAACTCACCATTGTTCTTTGACGTTGCTTTTAAAACCCCAAAACACAACTTGTTACTTACTCTGACTATAGTTGCTACTGTTACATCTTTGTGAGGGATTTAAAGCTAATTTAGTTGCTGTACAGTGACAATAAAAATATTCTCGTCTGCAGGAGATCCAGAATAAACAGACCAGAGTGGAAACACTGCTTTTTTAGTTTCGTTACTTCCGTTCTGTCGCCAAGGCCTAAAAACAGGATCATGATGAGAGGTCAACAAAAAACACTGTCCACCACATTCACATTATGTCACAGCTACACTTCCATTAAAACTACCGAAGAGACACTGAAACCACAAAGATTCTTCTTAAAAAATAACTAACCGTGTTTTTTTTTGTTTTCTCATGGCTCAGACCAACTGCCAGCACTCAGAAGTGTTTACAACCAGACATCCAGTCCCATCACACTCGATCGGCATATTGTCTCTGCTGTTGACAAGCAGCCAATTCACTCTCACTGCTGTCATTTTGGATAATCAGGTTTTCCTCTCTGTGGAGAACCTGGCTGACAGTGGAAGCAGATGCTTCCAGGGAAGTCCTGATCCCTGAGCTCAGGCCTGTCTATTAAAAACACCGCGGTGATGGATGTCTGCTGCTCTTCTGCTCCTCACTCCTCATCATTACCAGCTCGGCTGTGGAAAATGGTCAATTAAAATATGAAACTTATGGGAACAGAGTGAAGCTGTGGGTGGAGTTGGAAGCACAGTTATCTCCACTTAGTGGACAGAATCAGATTGCACTAATAATGTGAGTTTAAATTGGTTTTGTAGTTGGTAATGATGCAAATACTTGCAATCAACAGTGTTTGAATTCTTTTCAATCTGCAGTATAACGATTCTCTAGATCCACAGATTCCTTCATACTTTGGTTTTTGTGTTGTTGTTCGGTATTTTTGGTATTTATTTGGCACGGTAAGTATTTCTTCTACACTTCTAGGAGCAGAAGTCACACAGAAGGTTTTTCTGTAGCTGCTGTACGTTGTGTGTCACTGAGGTCTAAAAGGAAAAGAACAGAATGAACAGTGAGTTCTAACTGATGATGGAACAAGAGGCACAGATGTAGAACCAATGTGACTGTTTCACCATTAACAGAGAGACAATAATTAGTCAGAAGTACATTTTAGGAAGATGCAAGCTTGAGGGTTCATTCTCATCCTAAAAAACACTAAAGTGAGAAGATCTCCTTTGAAATATGTCCTCGTGGACGAGTTCAGACGCCTGGAGTGCATCAGGTAAATTTTATCATCTCAACATCTTGTTATCATCTTGTCAAAATCTGGTTTCCCAAATAAATAAATCCATTGAAACAGTTTGAAAATCACCAGTATTTGAGTTGTATTCTGTCCACAGTCTTAGAACGACGAGCAAACACAGTCACTCACAAACTTGGCGTGTTTGTTCACGCTTATTGTTCGTCGTCTGTCTCCGTAGTCAGACTGAAAGCACCCGAGGTTCAGGCAGGTCAGATTCTGTTCAGCAGCTCCTGTGGTTACTCCATTCTGGAGTTCATTGGTGAAGGCTGCTTTGGTAAAGTGGCCAAGTGCCGAAACCTGGCAACAAAACAGACAGTGGCTGTTAAGATCCTTAAGGAGGACTCTGATGAGATCCACCATACTGAGAGAGAGGTAGATCTCAGAGTGATTATATTTCCATGCTCAGGTTTGTCTGGTGATTCCTGTCAGTCCAATCTAGTGTCTTTTCTCCACAGGTGTCCATGTTAAAGGCCGTCGGAGTCCTGAATCCAGATCTCACTAACATGGTGAAGTTCTTTGAGCAGTTTGAACATATGGGACACACCTGTCTAGTATTTGAGATGCTGGACACGAGTCTCTACGATCTGCTCCTGGAGCGAGACTGGAAGCCCCTGTCTCTGAAACAGATCCGGCCAATTGCAAAGCAGGTATTGTTATACTTCTTGTTCTCCATGTCTGCTAACTCTCAGTCCTACGCTGCAGCACATGACAAAATACAAAATAACGTCCCACACTGTTTTGTCCCTGCAGCTGTTGGAGGCGCTGGATGCCCTGAAGGTTCTCGGTATCCTGCACACCGACATCAAACCGGACAACATTATGTTTGTGAATGTGCAGGACCAGCCCCTCAGGGTCAAATTAATAGACTTTGGCGCTGCCATTCCAGCCTCCAAAGTCCAGCTCGGGATGGCTCTTCAACCAGCTGGTTACAGGTGGGTTCTGTTCCTCTGGCAGAGCGTGTTCATTCTCCTGAACTCTAAGCTCTGGAGGCAGGTTTGTCATCCTTGGCTCTTCCGTCCTCAGGGCTCCTGAAGTTGCCCTCGGTCTCCCCTTCACCGAGGCTATAGACGTGTGGGGAGTCGGCTGCGTCCTGGCCTTTCTCTTCCTGGCTGAAAACCTCTTCCAAGTGGACTGTGACTATCAGATGGTAAAAAAACTTTTATTTTTTAAATTTTGTCTGCAGTAAAAACTGTAACTGCTTTGAACAATGAAGAGAAAAACTATTAAAGTAGAAAATATTTTTAAAATAATGTTACATATGCAAATATTTGCATTAATTTAATTTGTAATATAATAATATTAATAATAAAAGTTTCCAGAATAAAACTGAATACATTTCACTGATAAGTAACCTTAAAATTCACACACAAATGTGCAGGACTTTTTGCTTTTCGCTGAATTGTTTCTATTCTGTCTGCAGATGAAGTCAATGGTCGAGGTTTTGGGTCAGCCGCATGAACAGCTGCTCCGCGTTGGCTTATACACTCACTACTTTTTCAGTGAGGAGAAGACTGCAGATGGTCCAACATGGAGGTTAATGGTAAAGTGACCATGTTCTCCTTCACTTGAATTGGTTAAATCGTTTTATTTCAGAAGTTCTCATAGACATTTTTGTTCCTTTAGACACCAGAAGAATACACAGCTGCCAACAACATGAAGCCAGAAGAAAGGAACAGCTTCATTGAGCTGCCTGGCTCTCTGGATGACCTTATTCACGTGGGTACTCTGGGTCGTTTTCTCTAAGGAAGGTTTATTCATCTGCCTCTGTGAGGCAGGGCTGGATCTGCTGACCTGAATTTGATTCCTGAATCCAGATCTATCCAAAGAGAGACGCTGCTGAATTTAAGGACAGGAAGGCTTTTGTGCAGCTCTTGAAATGGCTGCTGCATCTTGACGGGGATCAGAGAATCTCCCCATGTCAGGCTCTGCGGTTCCCGTTCATCACAATGTCGCACCTGAGCAGCCACCCTGACAGTGCAGCCTAGTAAGTGTCCACGTGTCTGGTCTGTGCACACAACACACCAGGCTGGATGGAGTTTATAGACTGACTCTCTGATTTACTAACTCACTGTTGTGCTGCATCCAGTCTCACCGCCTCACAAACTATGATGAGAGTCTGCTCAGCGGACAGGACGATCACCTCTGCAGCTTCAGCTTTTGGCTTCTGCACACAAGTTTTCCCATCTGGCTGCAAAGACGATGCTCCGGCCACCAGGTCCGGAGACAGTTATCCCATCACTTGGCGCTCTGACGTAATTCCAGTCACTTACACCAGGAATAGAGAGCCAGCTATCCGGGCTTCTGACAGAGACGAAGACAAAGACTCCAGTGAAGGTGAAGCAACTTCTGGATCGTCTGATGGAGCAGATTCTCTGTCATCTAATGGATATCTGTCTGCCTGGTCTTCTGATGGCGGCCGACCAACTTGTTCCCATCATGATGATCCAGCTGTCTGGTCTCATGATGGAGCAGCAGACTTCACTGTCCACACCAACAATTTGTGGGGTCATATTCACGAATTCACAGCTTCCCTCTGTTTCTGCTGCTGCTGCTGCTGTCGCACTGCAGACTGATTTCTTTTTCAGAATTTACTTATTTCCTACTAAATATCTGTGTATAAACAAATACTTGAACTGAATTATTTCTACATTTTACAGATTTGCCAAAAAAGAGTCATGTGACTTTCTTCTCCTAACATTTATTAAGCAAAACAAAGTTCTGCAAACACCTTGCAGAAAATAAAGGAACATGGTGCAAGACATAAAAAGGAAAAAAGCAAACAGCAGCAATGCAAATACAAGATAATATACAGGAATCAATCCAAATAACATTTTTACATATTTGTTTTCAGTTCATCTTCAATGACTAATAAATAGTAGATAAATATGTAGAAGTTGGAACTTTATTAGACTACAAACATATCTTAATGTGATTTATTTTAAATTATAAAACTAAATTAATTAAGGTTGAATCCACTAAAAACAGGTTTGGTGGCTCAGTCCCAGACTGGTTCTGTCAAAATAATCCCCCCAAACACGTTCACTAACACTAACTGGTAATTCTGTTGACTTTATTTATAATACGTTGTATTTTACCAAAGCTGAATAAAATACAATATTATTTAGTGGCCTGAAGTGAACGAGTTTGTTCCCAGTTTTCCTCCGTTTTGCCTCCAGCTAACGCTGTGATCACGGCATAGTTTCCCTCCTCGAGTTCATAAAGTGGTAGATGGGGGTTCACTGAATGTAGAAATGTAGAATGTGCTGAAGCAACAAAGGACGTTTGTTTCCTAATGCTGCAGAGTCAGAAGAGGAACCAGTCAAATCTGTCCCTCTTCACTTGTAGACAACTTCTACAAGTGAAATAGAAAATTTCATGCAAACATATAAACAGACGATTATCACCAGGGAGATTCCTATGGACGCGTAGGCTAACGTGGTGATCCAGAAAGCAAACAGGTACACGGTTCTGTCACAGTAAGGCACCACATCCATGAGACGTGGAGCAGTCAGGTGCCCTCCAGGAGACTTACTGCTGATGTTGCTTTGGGCCAAAGTTTGAATCATCTTCATCAACGTCTGGTTGTTGTTCCTCATCCAGGTGTGGTTGAGATGAGGAAGACTCTGGTTCTGGTTCTGATTCTGGTTCTCCAGAGTGAGAACGAGCCTGTTGTCAGGATCAGCAGGAGCGTAGATACTGTTGTTGACTATGTTTGTGAGATTCTTGTTATAGTTGGGTGGATGTATGGAATAAATGTGGTAACTGCCTGATGACAGAGACGAATTATATCAGAGTTTAATACACAGGCATTAAAAGTGATAACAGTAATGACACAGATATTCTCAGGTGTGACTTACCATAGATGATCCAGCAAAGAACAAACAGGATCAGGCTGAAGATGGACAGAGTGAAGATCGTGCTGCCTGGTGCTCCTGGACAGAGGCGCTTTGGCAAAGCAAACAGGGCTATCACCAGCAGGGTCGCTATCCCACACACCATCACATACACTGGGATAACTGGTGCTACTGGACACTCATGTATGTACAACGCACCTGTTTACGAAGAAACCAGTAAACAGTCAGTGTCAGTATTTCCTGGCTACGGAAGCCTGTGGCTGCAAGAATGAAATCAAATCACCTCACTTTGTTAAATTTAATTGTGTATTAGTGTTCACATGATAAATGAGGAATATAGGAATACAATTGTTTCTCACTATAGACGACACAAGTAGTTTAAGGCTGTTAAAATGTTAAAACGTCTCATTCATAAACAGACTTAAAACTGTCAGTAGCTCACTTACCTATGATGACCTCCGCAAGTGGGAATGCTGTGATAGTGAGAACGGTGCACCCTAAAACAGCATAGAGAAGGTTCAAATGAGCAACTTTTAAAGCTACTTGTTCTTTTTTTGTTTTTTTGCAATTTGTTAGCTGCAACAAAAATACCTGCACCGAGCAAGTCACATAAACAGCTCCCCAGTAAGTCTCCTGCCATAGTGACACAAACAGGTTAGTGAGCTGTGCTGTAAAAGAGAAAGACCTGCTCCATCACAACAGTTAAAGAGAGTCACCGTCCGTCTAATTAAAATACTTTTTTAGGAGATAAAATGAAAAGTTAAATGTAGGGAAAGACGGTGACCTACCTCATGTGTGTCAGGTTGGGTCGTCGTGCAGGTTCATAAGTCTCAACTCTTTCTGCTGTCATTGCGACACAGGAAGTAACGTGTAAGCGTGGAGTTTCCTCTGTTGAGTCATTTTTTGATTATTACACCAATACCAACATTTGCACTGCTAGAACTGCTCCAGTAACAGTAATCCCATAACCTGGGGTATAGACGCGACAGAAGGGGGAGATTTATAAAAGTGCAGCCGCAGTCACCAGCTGCAGAGGATTCATGCTGCTTTTCAGTTTTCATGATGCATTTGGGGCCTGAGAATCAGCTCGTGTTTACTAAACGCTGGTTTAGTCCAATGGGCTGAAGCGTGGTTCTGTTTCAGAACTTTAATCTGCAGCGAGCTGCTGGCGTCTTTTCACAAAGTGCTCATATTCATATTTCTCAGATAGATCCACAGAGAACTGTGGAGAATGACCCAAATCATCTCAGCTGAACGAAACAAAGAAACAATAACAGGACAAATATTCACTCAGTACTTTGTTGTAGTTGAGTTTGTAACTTGAAGAGAGAGTTTTTATACTTCCTGCTCCTTTTTGTTCATAGAACTCATAAGAATGAAATGTTTCTGAGACATGAATGGTAGCTGAGGAAGCTTCATGCTGCCATCTGCTGGTTTCTAATCAATACATCAACTCCTCACTTTTCCTGCTGTTTTCTCCCTAAGACTTATATGTAAAAGGGCAGTAGACAAGCTGTACACGTGTGGTAAATACTAAATACTACATTGTGTATAGAATAAATGTGTGTTTGTACATTACTGAAATCTTGTGGTGGTTTATTTTATTTCTCTCACATCTTACTGAGATTGGAATGAGTTGATTTTCTTTGACTGTGTTCACTGTAAATTCTAATAGCTGTCCTACCTTAAATAAAATCAGTGACCTTTACTCGGTTTTTATCAAGTTAAAGGTGATTTTAGGTTGAAACAACATTACTTGTAGTTTTTGAGTGATGCTAAATCAACAGATCATCTAAAGTGGATGATGAAGTTACTGGTTGGTAATCACAGCAGTGACAGCGTGACTTCTGTTTGCATGTCTGTGCATCCTGTAAAAACCTGTTGCTCCTGTTTCCACTTCACATCCTGACTTTTTACTCTGCAGAACCTCCGTCTGCACTTTGTGCCGCTTTCTCAGCACATTCCCGTCTCCTTTTTTTTTCTTTTAAAGAGGAGGAACATTTACTTCAGTGGGATCACTTCCTGGTCACATGAGAGCTGGTCAGCACAGCCACAGACACCGAGCTGCAGCGCTGCACCACGGCTCCCGCTCCTCGTCGTTTCTCAACCTGCAGGTGAGAATATTTCTGCTTTTTCTTTTTCGTGCAGTTTAAACGCGACGTGACGAACATTACAGCTGCTGCGGGGGCAGGACGTGAGGGGTCGTTTTCCTCCTGAAATGACTCATGTCTTCTCACATCGTAGCTTAAAAACTAAACTAAGGCTAAGCTGCGAAGTTAAAGCTCGCAAAAATAAGATGACGCTAATCCGGTCAGTGCGTTTAATTTCAGTTCAAGTCAGTTTGTGTTTCATCAGATAAAAACTTCAGTGTTTCAGTTGATATAAAATGATGCAGAACAACCCAACATTTCCACTTGAGCAGCACCAGGAGACCGTGGTGGATCAGAACCAGGCTCAGGCTGGGCGGCCGTCTGCCTCTGCCGGCGTAAGGTAACGACGAGCGGGTTGGTTTGACAGCTGGTCTGTAACTGCGCAGAGCAACACACAGCTCACAGGACACCTGCACTACTTTATCTGTCAGCATTAACTTTGTGGAAACGTGTCTGGGCTGCGAATAACTGGAGGAATTTACTGCAGTAATATCCGTAGAAGTAGAGGGGGTAGAAGGAAACATACTCAATCCTAAAAGTAAAAGCCAAAGTACTTGCTTGTACTTAAAAGTACTCAAGTAGAAGTAGTCTAAGTACATGTTGTACAATTGGTCTGAAAAAGTCAAAAACTGAAAAAATAAGATCTGTTCTGTAAAAACAGGATAAAAAAAGGTGTGAAAGTGTTTTTGAAAATAAAATAATTAAAATTCTGAAACTTATTTGCAGAAAACAAACTTATTAGTGGAGTAAAAACAATATTAGTTTGCTTTGTAGTTAACATAACATAAAATGGAAATACTCCAGTAAGGTACTAGTACCTCAAAGTTGTGCCTAAGTGCAGTGCTTGCACAACTATAGTGTACTTAAAGTAAAACATACTCAGTGTTTGAAGTAATAATACAAATTATGCAATTTGGCCTATTTAGAAATTCTAAGTTGTAGTAATTTTAAACTTTATAATTAGTTATCGTTAATGATGTGTGAGAACGGACTTGAAGCAGCAGTACTGCTACTGTCACACAGTAAAGTATGGGTGAAGAAAATCAGTATTCATGATAACCAACATGCACAGACACACATATGGTGATTTGCACTAAAACATTTCACGTGATCTGATTTTTTTTGTTTTGAGGAACCATGTCTGCAGCGGTGAAGCTGGAGAAGTGTCGAGAGCAGATACGCACAGAACTGGACAACGTGGTCAACTTCTGGCTCAAACACTCTCATGACCCCGTACACGGGTACTGCAGTTACACGCAGTTAAATGATGCTATCATCTGAATGCATCACCCTCAACTGCAAGTTGAGTCTCTGCTTCCTGTTTCAGGGGCTTCTTCACTTGTATCGGAAGAGACGGGAAGGTTTATGATGAACTGAAGTACGTCTGGCTGCAGGGTAGACAGGTCGGCCTCTCTGCTGAATCTGGCAGCGCACAAACACACAAGCTGGAACTTGGTCATCAGATGTGTTCTGTGAATATTTTTTAACCTGCCTCTTTCACAGGTGTGGATGTACTGCCGCCTCTACAGAACCATGGATCGTTTCCACAAGCCTGAAATCCTTGAAGCAGCAAAAGCTGGTTTGTGTTAAGAACTAATCAAACTGGACAGTAACTAAAAGGCAGCAGTACACGTAGTGACAGCTGTGCTTCGACCTGTATGCTAATGTCAGGACTCTCACGGTGCTGATGCTACCACGCTCAGGTCCATGTGTAGAACAGATGGTGCAGCAGACTCAGATGATAAATGACAGTCATTACAGTGTTTGCTCTGTGCTTTCTCTTTCTGCTAATTATGTTTGAGGCACAGTAGACTGGATAACTGATATCCACTGTCCCAAACCTACAAAAGCTTAAATTCTTTTGACTTAACTACAGTTTACTTTGTCTGTTAGCTGGGAAGCTTAGACAGAGACCAGCAGAGACGGGCTTCATACTCATTGGTGCTGAAGTTTGATTGAAAGTTAATGTCATGTTCCTCTGTTTGCATCTTAGGAGGAGCATTTCTCAGGAAGTTTGCATGTGTGTCCAGCAGCAGCGGTCCGTGGAAATGCGCCTTCTGCTTAACAAGAGATGGGAAAGCAGTCAAAGTCCAGAGGACTATATTCAGTGAGTGTTTCTACATCATGGCGATGGACGAACTGAGCAGGACCACTGGAGACAAGGACATGCAGGTATAAATACAACTGTGATCTGACCACAGCAGCTTATGTGATTTGTTTGTCAAATGAGGTAACTGCCGTTCATTACGTCCAGGTTTCAGGCTGCAGAGATGGTGTCTGAGAAAGAGATTAGTTGATGCAACTTGCCTCCTTCAACAGGACATAAATCTGTCTCTCAACAGCAAAGAAACTAGAGCTGCAGAAGCATTTTAGCATGTTCAGATCGTGTTGTGATGCAGGTGTTTCACATACTGAATTTGTGCTACTTTATTGCTGACCGTGCATAAACTGAAACAGACGTTGAAGCCGGTGTAAAAATAGTTCCTCATTTTATCACAGATTTGTCCTGGTTCCCCAAAAACTGTCCTAGATCTCATTCAACAGTGCGACAAACAACTGAACACGCTGCATCCTAATGTGTTGCACTGCTAGCTAACGTGTCGTGGACATGCAACATTCACTAGTGGTTTAGCTGACAGTAGACTGAGTAACACGCGTCTGAACATGCTTCCCACAATACAATCAGTCTGACAGGTTGGCTTCTGTTCTGTTTCTGTTACTAGCTCGAGGCCGAACAGATGATGGAGCAGTTGATCTACTGGGTTCGGGTGGACTCGTCAGGTCTGGGCCGGCCCCAGCTTCCCGGGGACGTTCCCGCCAGCAGCATGGCGGTTCCCATGATGCTGCTGTGCCTGGTGCAACAGCTCACTGAAGGCCGGGGAGACGAGGTGGTTCAGAAGTACAGAGAGCTGGGCCGCTGGTGTGTGCAGCAGATTCTACAACACGTTCAGGTGTGGACACAGAACATAACGCGTACATGATTAAAATGAGGTGTCAAAGTTATACGGTACATATCGGTCATAGTGTAAACTCCAGTGAGTCCTGATGTGTATGTAACAAGGACGTTATATGAAATGACTGCAGAACATGGTGGTTGTTGTGAACATGGTGGTTGTTGTCTGTCGACTTGTGATCTGATACCTAAGTTGTCCATTAAAGGACTTTGTCATATGTAGCCATCTTTCTTTATTCCATTATTGTTTTATTTTTGCAGCTCTGGCTGCCAGTTTATTAGCTGCACTAACACCAAAGTGATTCGAGATCTCATGACAGGTTGTAAGGAAACAGTAGTGAACATAAAGCTTATTTTCCTTCTACTGTACCTTGGTACAGAGAGACGGCACGGCCATTTTAGAGAATGTGTCACTGGATGGAGCAGAGCTGCCAGGTTGCCAGGGCCGACTCCAGAACCCAGGTAAACACTTCAGTGCCTGCTAACCAGTCAGTCAGATAATAGCAGGACAAAGTGCAGGGGGAAGCTAAGGTCATATTGTTTCCTTGTCCTTAGTTGCCTACCTCAACATTTTCCATTTTCTTTCTGGACTTCCTCACATGCTGACCTGCTGACTCAGGCCACGCACTGGAAGCAGGCTGGTTCCTGCTTCAGTACAGTACAGAATGGGGGGATGAAGAGCTCCAGAGGACTGCCATTAACAGGTTTGTGGAGCTCCCCTATCAGGATGGCTGGGATAAAGAGCACGGGGGCCTCTTCTACTTCCTGGATGTGGACGGTCATTGCCCCACACAGGTTGGTCATCGGAAGTCTACATCTGAAGTCTTTCCACTGTGGATTCTGTTGCATTTAGCTTATAATAAATATTGTTTGGTTGTGTCTGTGTCTGTGTGCGTCTGTCTGTGTGTCTGTGTGTGTGTCTGTGTGTGTCTGTGTGTGTGTGTCTGTGTGTGCGTATGTGTGTGTCTGTGTGTGTGTGTGTGTGTGTGTGTGTGTGTGTGTGTCTGTGTGTGTGTGTCTGTGTGTGTGTGTGTCTGTGTGTACCTGACACAGTTGGAGTGGAGTATGAAGCTGTGGTGGCCTCACTGTGAGGCTCTCGTTTCCTTCCTTATGGCCTATAGTCAAACCAAGAAGCCGGAGCTGCTGGAAAGATTCTCTCAGGTTTACGACTACACTTTTAGTCACGTGAGTTTACACTGCAGTTCCACCACTGCATCACTTATTTCATTACAATTTGAACGTTAGTGAGCTGTAGGGGTGAATACATGGATGTTCACATTTGAATGAGATATAGGCCTAATGCACGGCACACATGTTTGACTGTTTGCAGTTTCCTGATGCTACGAGTGGTGAGTGGTTTGGATATTTGACACAAGAAGGGAAAGTAGCACTGGATTTTAAAGGAGGTCCCTTTAAAGGTAAGAGTTGGATGTGGAATTGAAGCTCTCAGAGAGATTATTAAAATACTAATGGAGCCTTCTGGAGACAACACCAGAAAAAAACAAAACGATTTATTGCGTATTGGTGGAGTTGTCCTTTAAACTTCATATCATTTCATTTTGCTCTTCTCCTTCTCAGGGTTCTTCCATGTGCCTCGATGCCTGTATATGTGTGAGCGTATTCTGGATGATCTGCTGGCAAACAAGGACTGAACATGAATGTTTCTAATAACAGGATTGAATCTGATGTGTGGGTTGGTTCACCAAATCAGGGCAAAACTGTACAAAATTGTTAATATGCTTCTTTATGTATGAATTATATTTTGGTTAAACTAAATCATGTTTTTCTTACATTGCACTTTGTTCTCTCCTTATGAAGGAAGAAGAAGCCACTGTGAGTTGTATTGTTGAGTTTGTATTGTAAACATTGTTGTTGTATAATTGATATTAAGATCTTCTCCATGACAATGAACCAGGACACCTAAAGCTAATATGAGATTAACCCACGTTGCTGCTTCACTCAGCTGCATGCCTTTGGTCTGTAAAAGGAAACCCATGAACACACGGTGCAAATCAGCTTGTTGCATCATCCACACTGAAATATTAACACCAGAAACATGTCACAGTCTGCCCCCCACATGCAAACAGTGGAAGCTCTAAAGCTTTTAAGAGCTTTCAAAGAGCATTTCTCTTTAGATCCTGTAAAGTTAATGTAGCAAGTTATTCTACTGCTGACCATTATGTATGTCACAAGTTAAAGCTACAGTATTCTAAGGCTTGTAACATTCCTGTCATCTGCCAGTACATGAAATATTTTATTAAAGCTTAATTATAAAATGTGAAGTATGCTAATTAATTACTGATCTACCACAATACAAAGCATGAGTCGGTGAAGGAGTGAGTTGAGGTTAACTGCTGCGCCTTAATACTTGAGGTGAACAATCAGTCAAATGAACATTTATGGTTACGTATTTAATGATAGCTGAATGAATTTCTTTTCATCGTGACATGAATGTTATGTTCTGTCACATTCATTTAGATCTTGTGTTCAGGCTCCAGAATATTTTCAAGATCAAGATCTTTATTGTCAAGTCAGGGAAAATGTGTCATCAAACATGTTTATTATTTGTGGCTAACAACACAAACTCTGCACACAATCACACAATTTACAAAACGAACCCAGCTACATTTTCTAACTAACAGATTATTCCGTGATGGTTTCTGTACAGAAACTTTTAATCGTATATATTTAACGTTATATTTAACAGAGAGAGTGACATTATATATCTTTACAGGAGTGTAGTGGCACAGTAGATCATTACCCACATGTCATGTGAGTGAAAACAGAAAAGGTCATGTATATTTCATCTTTGGGACTGTTTAGATCCCAACACTTGCACACAGACTGGTTAGAGTTAACACATGACGCATAAGTATTGGAATCTAACACCAGCCAAATACATGGAGTTCTCGCAGGCATCCATCGATTTCTCTAGTAATGTTACTTAACCAGCAGTGGTTGAAAGGATAAGGTGATTTAAAACCTTAGCAGTTTGCTTATGGGATGTAATATAGCCATCTAACATTTCGCCTGCCGCGCAATACATTTTGAACTGTTTCATGTTCAGGTAGTAAGCAGCCGCCATCTTTGTTTTGATTCAGAAACAGATCAGCACCTTGGAAAATGTGTTCAAAAATATCGTTTTTTTAATATTGTAATAACTGTAACTGCCGAGTTGTTGTTATATTTTTTTAATATCGTTAACGGTTAATTAACCTGTCTGGTAGAAATGAAACAAAGCGGAACAGGAACATGTAATGTTTAACGTATATTAAGAGAAAAGAGCGTTCAAAAGCTACTGTGGTTTAGTAACGCTACTGTATGGGTTCTGCGTGCCGTCAAGGAATTGAGTTAGATAAAACTGTATTATAATTCATTTTTATATGAACAACAACTCAGTGTTTTTTTTAAAAAGTACTTATTCATTTATTATTAATACGATCAATTTGAAAGCGTTCAGAGTTAGTGTTATTGAATGCAACCCGGGTAACGGACCGGATGTTTGGTGTAACAACAACCGCGCTACAGAGACGGAAGCCGAGAGGTGAAGTGCCACGGGAAAATAGAAATATGTTGTTAGGGCGAATAAAACGATAATTTACACGTAGGCGAAGAAATGACAGCGATGAAACAACCGACTCTTTTATTCTTGACATTTTATACGTTAGGAACGCTAGAATCGGTGAAAATACGTCGCGCGTTTGGGCGTTACTGCGTGTTAACTCTTTATGGCCGCAGCTGTCATGTAGGCTGCACAGTTAACGGTAGGTCGTAACGTTACGGGTTCCGATTTGCTCGTACGCGTTTCACCAAAACTGTGGATTTTGCCTCACGGGTTTTTCAGGTGTGATGCATCCAGCAGACAGAGAGAATGATGCGGGTCACAGGTACGGTTATAGACAAGTTTAACGTTACAGCAGCTGACAAATGCAGAGCTGTTTCTAGACATCTTGGTAACCTAGGCGACGGGTCCACTGGACACCCCCGAAACACTGAGCTGTTAATTTTTCCATTATATTGTTGTTTAATTTGTGAGGTTTTAAATACTGTGGTTCTTTCTTGGGGAGTAAGTGTAAATGGATGGTATTAAACTTACCCTCTATCTTCCCTTTATTCCAATATCTCTTTGCACTCCCCAAACTAGAACATGGTTTGTTCTTACTTCTTCTCACTTAAAATGTAAACCTGTCTGTGTGTATATTACAGTTAGGTCCAGAAGTATTTGGACAGTGACAGAGTTTTATGATTTTGCCTCTGTAAAGTGTAGAGGTTTAACAAAAACGTGGCATTTTCTGTTTAGGAATTACAGGCATTTCAAGATTCTTTATTTATAGCCTGAACCGCTTCTTTTTTATGACCCTACCCCTACTCTACAAATTTAAAAATCAAAACCAAACATTTTAAACCACAGTTCTAAATAAAGTTAAAAAAGTGCAACAACTTAAACAAGTTAATCTAAATTAGAGGGGGGGGGGGGTTATAATAAGGGTTAAGTTATAAGTTAAGTGTAGCAGCAGTTCTGGCAGGGCATATGCACAATGTGCAAGGTGGGATGTTAAAGTGCATTGTGCCATGTTAGCGCAGCACTGTAAGCAGAGTGATGTGAACATAGTTATGTTATAATGACAAGACGATGAACATGGTATGACATGACAGTGAATATAATGCTTGACCACTAAAGAATATTCTGTTTTATTGCCTTGATTTGCTTTCATAGTTTGCACTGTGAGGTGCTGTCCTTTCAGTTTTGTAGCATTTGGCTGAATGTGAGTAGAAATATATTCACTTCATGAAACCTCTTAAAATAAAGCTGAAATTCTACAGTTCCATCACATCTTGATTGTTTTGTTTCAATTCCACTGTGGTCATGTATAAAGGCAAAATCATAAAAGACTCTGTCATTGTCCAAATACTTCTGGACCTAACTTAAAAACATTAGTGTAGCATATGTCCCCATCATTTTAAATTGTTGGTGTGGCAGTAGTTTGTGTATCCGGTCAAAATAATTTCATCGCTCCAACAGAAGCATAAGTTAAGTGTTTAATTGTAAATGTAAAATTTAAAAACATCATAATCTTTCACATTTTGTCTGATATGTTTCTTTGCTCTGTTGTTGTCTCTCTCAGTGGGACGGGCATATACTACCAGGCAATACCTGCTGTTGGAGCTGATGGAAAGAACATCATGAAACTGATTCCTGTACAAATGGTCAACGGACAGTTTTTTCAAACTGACATAAGCAAATCCAGAACGGTTTCTACAGCCCAGGAAAGTGTAACCATGAATACTGCCTCAGCACCTGTCCAGCTGGTTGAAAAGGCGGGTTTGAATCCTTTCGACACTCAGCAAATTTTCAGGAAGCAGGTTTTCTCTTTGTCCAGACCAGTTGAACTGGATCACGGTTATTCCTTAAACAAGCACTCGGTACAAAACCACACTGCAGATTTAACAGCCAAAGTACCTCCGATTGCAACACCTGCAACTAACTGTGGTAAGTCGGTACAACGTCCGTGTCGGGTCCCAGTGACGATAAAGTCTCCAGCTCTTCCCAAAGGACATCACATTCTGATTCCCCCTAATGCACAAGTCCAAACAGTCCCAGCGTCTGATCTCCCTGCAGGTATCAAGAAGCAGATTTGTATTTCATCGGACAGCTCCTCTCCAGGGTCAAGTTTGCAGAGTGTGGTCTACGTGTCACCTGTCACAACCGTAAATCAAGGTGTCGCTCAAACAAATGATTCTGCAGCGGACTCCCTCACACTGCTTTCTGACACACCAAATAAGACTTTATGTGGATCCCAATCCAAGAGACCAAAACCATATTTAAAACTCATTCCAACGGTTTCTCAAAGGCCCAACAGCCCTATAAAGTGGGTGATTGAAGAAGAAGACAGCTCAACAGCTCCAGATCTAAATCCTCTCAGTTATTCATCTGTTACTTCAGAAATTCTTCGAGCCATGGCAGAGGGAGAAACCCCCAGCAACCACTGTGATGTTGTAGAAAAGACTACCTCTCAGTCAATTCTGAGTAAAAGTGGTCAAGTACAGGAAAACGCCTTAGTCATGTGCAATGGGAAGGTTTTCTTTCTGGCTAAAAAGTGCAACCTGCCATTTCAAATGGGCCAAAGTGACCCACCTACATCAGCAACAAAAAGTTATGAATTCAACAGAACCACCGCACCTTCAGCCCAACAAGCATTCGAGCCAGTTGTAGCGCAAACTCAGCAGGACTTCAGAATAACCGTTCCAGATGATGTGATCGATCTTTGTGACGATGATGACTCAACCCAACAAGAATCATCAGTGGATGAAGACAACGTAATATTTGTGTCATATATTCCACCCAAAGCTCGGTCTGCGTCACCACGAAATGCGATGCTAAAATCACAGATGACACGTGGGAAGGAACCAGTCAAGAGGGGCACGAGCTGTTCAAACAGTTTGACAGATGAAAAGCGACTGAATGGCAGAACTGGTAGCAATGACAGGGGTGAAGGCTCTGCCCTTAGAGGAATGTTAGTCAGCAAAAGTGTTTGTGGTTCAGCAGTGAGTCAGCAGGGCGCCCCCACCAGGCAGGTGGAGAGCATGGAAGTTGATGCAGAAACAGAAAATAGAACAGCTCCCAGCAGGTCTCACAGCTGCAGTGGAAGATACTCTGAGAAAGAGAAGGACACGCACAACGTGGAGGTGAGGGCTCTTCTCTTGCTTCATTACTTTGGAACTTTGTTGTGTTTTTGATGGAAATCTTTTCAAGCCAGGCCATTTTAACTGCAACTTTAACTCAATTGTTTAATTTATGAAACATAAATTAGTGAAAACCGACCCTCCAGGTTTCCCTGGTTTCTTCAGATTTCACTTAATTAACAAAAAATGTGAATACAGATGACCAGCAGTCAGTATAAGTGAAATATTGATGCAATGTATTGTTGCATTTCTCTATATTGTTTGTATTTTATGTTTTCATACTTGCAGTGCGCTCCAGACCCTGCAACATGCTGGACGTCTTCCACAGCACCAAAGCCCTGTCGGGCAGATGATCATCTGCTAAAGAAGATGTTTGGGATCACAGCCGATGTGAACATTCGCCTGCAGAGGATTGATGAAACGTCAGCTTGGTCTGTAAGCTCAGTGGAGGATCACCAGGAACCAACAAACAGTTCAGAGGACCTCTATGGGTCCTGTAAAAAAGGAGAAACGGACAACAACAGTGGTTTCATCAAAAAAGTGAAATTACAAACTGAAGCAGATTCTGCCACTTCAACTCCTCACACAGACGTCACGTTGCAGATCAAGTGTCATGCAGGTCAAAGTTCACTGTGTGGACCATCGTGTGATGGTGAAGCTGAACCGATGGTTGGATACGTGGAACCAATAGATGAGGATTTCCTCAGCACAAATGAAGACGACATCCCCAAGTCACAGACTTGTGTGGATCCGAGTACAAACACAAGGAGAATAGGACGAACAAGGAAACGTACAATGTGTCCATGTTGCACCACTGGTTTTCTGAATCATACAGTAAAATCTAGCACGAGGTTAGAAGAGCCAGAGAAGTGGGCGTGGACGACAGAGCAGATGAGAAAAAAGGGACAAACAAAGACTCCTGGAAAAGAAGGAAAATCATCTGGGAAGATTAGTTGTCTAACAGCCAAAAGCAAGAAATGTAAGACGTACGAGTTTCCAGCAAGTGACCATTTAAACACAACATCCACAGACTTTGACGAACTAAAATACGACGAACAGATCAAAAAACTCAGAGAGCTTCTGAGAAAGAGACGACTTTAGAAGTGATGAGAAACAGAATGAGATATTTCCACACTCTAATACTGCAACTCACATCCTAACTTATATGTTTGTTATAAAGTTGACAGGTTTATTTTTACTGTATAAGCTGTTATTGCTTGTCTGTGTTTTTGTTGGACTAACGACTAAGTCCTGCAGCCATCACACAGCATTGACCACAATTGATTTTATTGTTACACTAATAACCCTCACTCCAAGTTTAGTTATGCCTCAGTGTTACATAACATATACTATATATAGTTTAATTCTGACACATTAATTTGAACTGTAAAGATGTCCAGTGTTTGTTACTAAAGGTTATAGTAATATATGAGTTCAGAAATCCCTGGTGCCTCGCAATGATTAAAAATAAAATGCACTTCCTCACCCTATCCTTTGTCAACTTTCAGTTCTCAGCTTCAACATGAAATGTCTTATTGTGTCTAAGATGCACTGACTACTTTATCTTGTTGTCGCTTTCATTATAAATTGGTAAAACTACAATCTGTCTGCTTAAGATCCACTTACAGTAATGTTTTCACATTTTTAAAATGTTTTGATTAATATCCCATTTATAAAACAAAAAAAAACATTTATTCTAATCAGTTGCATCTTGTTTGATTTTATTTTCTTACTATGAGGCTTTTGGGACAGGTCTCTACAGGTCTCTACATCACTTTCTCTAGAAATGAGTTTATATCTTTGACCTGATCAATGTCTCAACACAATTTTATTTATATTTGTCAGGACAGCTTTTGTCCTGACGTGAATTAGACCATCTGTACAGTCACACTTATGAAATGCTAATCTAATATTTATGTTTTATTAGGTCACATATGCACCAGAAATTATTTTAAAATTAGTAGGATGGAGTTGTGCAAAGGTCTTTGAAAATGAAAATATAAATTGGCTTTGATTACAATACAATAAATAGTGTTATGATTACAGGACTACAACCGGAAGTAGGTGTGTACATTTAGCGTGTATTTCCGGTAAAGGATTCCGGCCTTCAAAATAAACGTTGGACAAGTTTAAATTAACGATTTGTGTTTTAAAAACATGCCACGAAAACTGTATGAATGACATTCTGTTTTTCATTCTGACACTATAGACCATACCTGCATTAAAGATGAGCACAATGTACTTTTTTTTTTTTGTTTTAAGAAAAAGTAGTAATACAGTACAAGGACAAAAAGTAAACGTACTCTATGCACAATGTTCATATAAATGTATATGATAGTTTTGGTTATAGTAGTTGATGCATTATCAAGAAGAATGATCCATTTCATCATTTGTTGTCAGCTTGTGAGGTTGAACATTACTTTAACTACTTTGTACACTGTTTTAATGATCGTGTGTTTTAAATTTAATAATTGTAATTTGAATTACTTCATGTCCTACCAGATGGCATGTGAATTTCACACCAGGGATCAATCAAGTCATTTTCTTATACTGCATTTCATCATTACTAATCCAATTCTAGAAAATACTAGCTACTGTAAAACACCACATTTGCTCTGAATATGGCGAAATTGTACCAGTACAATTAAGTATAATACTAAATGCACTTACTCACTTTTAGTCGTTTGGCTTTCAGATGTTGCTGATTAAAATATTCAGCGTGGATTTATTTAAAAAAAATGTTGCTTTTATTTTGAAGACCTCAGTAGCTACATCCGGTTGTTTTACGACGAAATGAAACTGCAGCGAAACACAAGTTTGTCTCTTTAAAGTTAAGACGCGACTGTTTCATGGAGGTATGTACAACCACCCAGGGCTTTTCATTAGTATTTAATAAGAGTGTTTATTTGACACCGTTTATTTGAGCCAGTAGCAGGTTTTTCACGTTAACTGTAGCAAAGCAGCTAGCATGACGCGTAGAAAGTGATTGTCAGGTGTTTGATTGACTGTGTTAGCTAACCAGCTATTGATTCGCCCTCTTTGGCATCGTTTTATCAAATTATTTGACAAAGACGTAACTTGGTCTTGGTATAACCGCACCATTATTATGTGGTGATCAAACCTTAGTGTCTGTACATGATGATAAAAATCAACCGGGTCAGCTCTTACAAGTATCTGGGTATTTCCTTAGATAAGCTGTTCAGCTGGCACAGCCATGCGGATTATTTGTGCTCTCGCGTACAGCAAAGACTGTACTCCCTACGCAGATTCAGGGTGTTTGGAACATGTTTCTATTTTATCAGGCTGTGTTGGAGTATTATAAGATACGGTGTGTCAGTTACTACTCCGAATAATCAATTTTAATATACAGATGACCAAACATCACAGAATCAGACTATATTTAGATATAGATAGATAGAAAGTCAGTTATTAGTTTGATTATCAATTATTATTATTATCACCTCAAACATCAGCACTGAGCTGGGAATAAATAAAGGAACTGGATGCGTTATTGGGCTCCATACCTGAAATCATGTACTACCTGTTGTGGAGCTCGCACCTAACTAATAAACTCATTATGTGTACACAGGAAAATACACAGAGCATAGATCTTCGCGAGAGAATGGAGATCTACATCCCAGTGGAGGCTGAGGTGAAGAGCATCCCTTTGTGGCGTTTACCAAAGGGAGTTTCCAGACGAATGGGCCTCCCTCTGTCTATATCTGGCTCCAAGGAGCTGAAAGACTGTCCTGAATGCATATGGATTAGTCCAGCACTGATTCGTAGGAAAGGCCAGAAACAGATCATCCAGACAGAAAATGAAGTGAAGCAAAACATGGTTTCGCTGCTCGGCAGAAAGACCCAGTCTGGGTCAGGTTCCCTGCGAATGTCTTTTGTCTCTTCCAACCGCCCAGCTTACAGGGTGCTGAAGGACACCATGCCTGGGAAAACAGTGGCTGCTCACGCATCTGACGCCTCCCAGTTATGTCAGGGTTCATCAACGCAGACCTGCCAAGATGCTGTTCTCATCTACAACGGCCAAATTTACCTGTCCATCAAAAAGCCCAATCGAAGCCAGGCTCAGAGAGACGCACGTGAGCCACAGCCAGCTCCTCAGTCTTGTAGTTCTTCAACATCAAACTCGTCATCTAAAAGCCAGAAGAAGGTAAAGTGATGTTTCAGGTGGTGTTACAGCCAATCACAAAAATAACTTGACGACATGATTGAGAATAGCTTTCGCCTCATGTGATACTAATCGTTTTTTTTCTGTGTGCTACAGAATCTGCTAAACAACAAAAGACCTAAGAAGAAACGAAAAGCAAAACGCAGTAAAAAAAAGAATGGTGTTAAACAAACAGTAGGGGACGTGTCGTCCTCTGTGACGGCACATTCTGCCCCCCAGTCCACTGTCAGTGTGCGCAGAGAGGATGATCAGGAGGAAACTAGAGCCCAGCAGGCAGCAGAGGAAGCTGCGGTTCTGGAGTCTGGCTGGTTTAAGCCCCAGGAGGAGTTGATGAGCAATGGTGAATGTAAGATGCAGTACCTGGGCAGTGAAGAAGCTGGGAGCTACCATCACATCAGTGACGTGGACAGCTGGGCCAGGAGGGAGCCTCTGGGTGCTGCCTGTGGCTCCACGTCACTACAGAATGAGCATGACTTTGAGGAGCTGAATGATGAGGAGGAGGTCGCTAAAATGAGAGCTAAATTAAGAGAGAATGAAGCTGCTCTCAGCGGCCTGAATTCTTCAAGATGACAACTCGGTCAGATACAATAGCACAATAACAATAATTCTTATATACAGAACAAGGAAAGTAGACATTAACCCCGTTAAAGTGCACTGGGAAGGAAGCTTCACTGGTCACAGCAAGAAAAAACATTTAAATTGTTCATGTTCATGTTGTTTTAATGTTCATATGTGTACCTGGTGATTGTTTCAAGATGAACTTCAGAATTTGTGAACCTATTGTTTAAGTGGTTTATTTAAATCATTTAAGATCCGTGTGCATAAAAATAACCAGCCTAAACATAAAATGTGGTTTTCATATTGTGTTATATGAGAAAGATGAAGCTGTATCAACATGTGCTAAAAGAAAGAGCATTATTTAACAAATACATTTAATGTCCTACAGGGATTTAGCACATGTCTGATGTGCGGGGTGCATCACAGTGGGGGCTGATATATTTACTGCTCTTTAGCGTAGCAGTGTGATCTGTTAGTTTTAGTAGATCATCTTTTGGTAACACAGACCACTTGTAAGTCTGTGAAGCTTCTCATTTACTCATTTCATCACCTTTCACTCCTCGGGTGACCTGGAACTCAGAGCGAAGACATGGACGAGTAGATGTGTGAGGACAACCTTTGTTGTTAATTTGTCGTTAATTCTGCCGTTACTTCGTTAGAAAGATTATTTTTAAGTATGATGTTTACATATTTTCCACATTCCTAAAACATATTTATACATTTATATAAATTACAAGACATCTTCACTGTAACTGGATAATTTATAAACAGAATATCAATAAATGGAGATGCAGAATTAAAAAATGTGTTTTGATCTGTTCTCAACAGAAATATAAAACTACGTAAGATGTGACTTTTAGTTACACCTTTCATGAGAGGAACAAAGCTACAGGAATATATTGAAGGGGAAGGGAACAGGAGGCACTGTACAAAACAGAGTAGGTGGAGTTCTCATTACATACCTGTGATGTGTTGTACTGTTTTCCAGTGTCAACAAGAAACTCGCTTTGCCATACTAATTTAAACCTTTCAGCTGCTCCACTTATCTGAGCAACTCACGTGAGCTGTCGAAAGCAGAAATCTTAGATGGATGTGGTTATTGAGACCCCACACAAATATAATCATGGTTGCAGTGTAGTTTTATAGAGATGTAATGTTTGGGTATTAGGTACAAGATTGTATAAAATGATACAAAGATTGATGGTGTACCGGAGTTTGATGTATTTATTAATAATAGGTTATCTGTGTTTACAACAGAAATAATTGCTACACACACATATATATATGTATATATACATATACATATATATACGTGTATATGTATATATATATATATATATATATATATAGACATATATATACGTGTAT
>JAUYWH010000025.1:1852996-1885503 GCA_034779795.1 Ctenopoma multispine | reverse complement strand
ATAGACATATATATACGTGTATATATATGTCTATATATACATTCCATGTAAAACGTGATCAATGACAATAAAACCTGATTAACCTTATTATATATGCGAAGAAGCAGAAGAAGAAGAAGAAAATTTACATGAAGAAGAAAAAGAATTCCTGAACCCGGAAGTGAATCGTTTTTCACGGAGAAGTGAAAATGCAACATGACACAAGTCGGCGTCGTAGAAGCTGGATGCGATTGTTTCGTTAAGGTATGTTCAGCAGCACTGGGTCTTTTGTTATTCAGGTGCTTCGGGTATGTTAGGAACTGTTGTCCGACATGTTGTCCTGCATCGACGATAAAGTGTGTTACTATGGTGACAGACACCTTAATGGTGCATTTCGTTGGTCGCATCGTGGCGTTAGTGTCTTTGTCCAGTTTAACGTGTGTACACGTCAAATACATAAATAAATGACAGTCTTCCTCTTCCCCATCTCAAATAGTAACATAACCCTCGTTTGCGGCTTCATATTAAACTCGTTTAAATTACGAGTTGAACTTTAATTAAAACAGACACAGTCATAGAAAAATACTCTGGACGTGTCTCGTAATGTTGATCTTCCCTGACGTCACGTCAAATAGTTTTAATACTGTTATTATCTCAGCACAGGTGTGTCAGACAGGCGTGTTGACACATTAATTAGACTTCTTATTTTATTAGACTGGGTTGTACGTTTTCAGTAAAAAGACTTTAATAGTAATAATAGTTGTCAAAACAACTCTGATCGGAAACTATTTTCACATGTGATAGTTCACCTTCCATGTAGGTCCTGAGATTGTCTCTGTGCGCTGGATGTGCATGAGGTCCATTACTATTCAATATGAGAAGTTCTTTAGCGCATTAAATGAGTGTCCATTAGCAGTAGTTTAAAGTGATGGTGCTGTACAGTCTGTAACAATGAGACAGTTCTACTTGTGCAGATGAGATTATCCAAGTAGCAGCGTGTGCATCTCAAGATGATGATGTCTGAAGTGCAGTGGTTCAAAGAGTTTACAGTCGAGGTGTGTGGGGTCACTGGGAGGACGGGCAGAGTGATCACAGTCTGATGGCTTGCCGGATGGGAGGAGTGGAAACAGTTTTTTTGTTTAAAAAGATCCTCACAATATGAAGCTTATGTGTGATCACAGTCCCCTCAGTGGACATGATCCTGCTGATTTTCCTCTTATGTCACTGTAAGGTAATAAACTTTTACAGCATTGTTGGGCTCCATCGTTAAAATGTGTTCACAACATCTTCTGAAGTCTGCGCTCTAGCTAATAAACTCTCTACGTGTGCACAGGGAAATACACCGAGCATGGATCTCCGTGACAGACTGGAAATCTACATCCCAGCGGAGGCTGAGGTGAGAAGCATCCCTTTGTGGAGTTTACCAAATTCAGTTCTCAGACGAATGAACATCCCCCTGGCCGACGCTAACGGCTCCAAGAAGCTCACAAACTCTCCTAAAGGCACGTGGATTTGTCCAGCAGTCGTTCGTAAGAAAGGCCAGATACAGGACCCCCAAACAGGAAGTGGTGTGATAGAAAACACGTTCTCGCTGCTGAGCAGAGAGTGTCGGGCCTCGTCTGGTCCCTTCCGAATGTCTTTTCTCTTCTCCAACCGCACAGCTTACAGGGTGCTGAAGGACACCCTGCCGGGGAACTCCACACCCCTGCCTCACACTCCTCCGTTACCTCATGGCCCCGCAACACGGACCTTTCAACATGCTGTTGTCATCTACGCTGGACGTATTTACCTGTCGGTCAGGAAGCCCAGTCGAAGCCAGGCTCAACGAGAGACGCCACAGTCTGCTGTTCTGCCTTTTCCCACAGTACACAGGCAGGTTAAAAGGCAGAAGAAGGTAAAGTGACGTTTGAGTTGGTGACTACATCTGAATCACAGCAACAAACCAGCTAAAAAAAACTGCTGAAACTAGGATCAGTACAATTCACCTTCTGCTAACAGTTAATGTAATTTTGAGTAGAAAACAGTTGAACTGACCAGTGGGCATTGCTCAGTCTCACTATAACTACACAAATAGGGTGGCTAATCGAGCAGCTAGTTAGATGCCCTAAACTTTGTCAAAAACCGAGAGCAATCTTGGAGGCAGCACATCACCAAATGAGCTGTGGACATTCATGGTAAAATCTAATGGTTGATTCTAATTTACAGAGTAACAGTAATTTGTGTCTTCTAGGACAGCAGCTCAATTAATCTGCAGATTATCTTTGATGATTAGTCTATTAGCCACCACTCATTCCAACATGTCCTTCTCTGTTGCCTTCAGGAGCTGCTGAATGACAACAAGCCCAAGAAGAAACGTCCGACATGTAAAGTAACACAGGGTCCAAACAAGAAAGGTGTTACCCACAAGATAAGGAACATTTCCTCATCCAAGACTGCACGGTCTGTCCCTCAGTCGACTGTCCACTGTCATGAGGATGCTAGAGCCGAGCAGGCCACAGAGGAACCAGCAGTCCAGAGGTCTGACTGGTTTCAGCCTCAGGAGGAGGAGGTGGTGAATAATGACAGTGGTGGATGTGAGAGGCAATATCTGCGCAGTGAAGAAGCTGAGAGCATCAGTGACATGGACGGTAATCTACACACCGACAGTGCTGAAGCTGAGCAGAGTAGCAGCCAAAGCAGGAGCAGGAGGGAGGCTGAGGGTGCAGCCTGTGCCTCTACATCACTACAGAATGAGTTTGATTTTGAGGAGCTGGATGATGAAGAGAAGATCACTAAAATGAAAGCCAAACTCAAACAGAAAGAAGCTGCTCTCAGCAGCTTTCCTTCCTTATAATGACACGTCAGAGTGAGCAAGAGTTTACATGCTGTAGTTCCACAAAAATTCAACTCAGGTATGTTAGAGATTTTTGGAATGTTGACCAGTCACGACATTGACTGGTTGGTCCGGAGATAGAATTATTTTATAGATCATGTTTACTTACATATTAGTTTCAGGGTTTTGGGTTTTTTTTGCTGAGTGATATTATATGTTCAAGTATCCTCAAACGACCTTTATCCAGGATTATCTAGTGATGATGATGATGATGAGGAAGGTGTTTCACTCAATGCACACACTGTGTGTTGAACAATCACTGTACAAATGAGTTGGTTTTAAGTGCAATGAACCCCTTAAAATCATGTGTGTAAAATCAGATAAATATCAGGCACATAATGTGATCAAACTAAGAAAAGACTTAAAACTAGGACACTAGTGTGCATGAATAATTTTTTCCCTAAACCCCCACATTTGTTTGTTGTGTAAAACATGATGAATCTTCAGCCCAAACCAGCGCTGACTGCTTTTTGTCAGTTTCTTTCATGTAGCACTGATGTGCAAAATTAGAGGAGTCCATCTTCGCCTCGAGGGGTCACTAGTGGGTCATGAGAGCGTGCCTAACCTGTCTCTTAATACTCACACATTCAAGATGAGGCTGAACATGTGTCTGGACAAGGAAAGAAAACTTCCAGCACTTTGCATGGAGCGGTCACGTCTGGCAGTTTATTTTCTCTTGTAATGTTCTTTAGTGAGAGCTGTGGTGGTCTTTTGATCATTGGCTGAGTAAACCATTAGTTTAGGATTATTAGTCATTATCTGACTGACGAGCAGGTCACACGGTGACCGTATGTTTGCTTGAATTTAGCTGCTATGTTTTCGAGCCTCTGATCAAATGTAATTTTTGTGACTCAGTCACTTTAGGCTGATTTTTGTTGTTGCCTTTTTCATTGGATATTTGTGATACTGCAAATATCAATTTGTAATAAAGAAATGAGTGTTTGAGTTTACAGTACCTCTGCTGTCCTTGTCACCCAGATAACATGCATCTGTTCACTACACGTTTCACAGCCTGCGTGTGAGTAAAGGGATACCTTACAGAATCTAAAGGTCTGAGCTGAACCAGAAATGTGGACCCACAGAGATGGAGGGCCGAGAAAGTTCTTCCATGTTATTCGAATTCCACAAACAAATTAATTACAGATAATATTCTAAATATACTTAAAGTCTGTTTGAAGAAGTAGATTGCTGGATTTAAGTGAAGTTCATGTACTTTTTTTCTTCTTGTACATCTGAAAATTAGCAAACTGCCTCCATAACCTCAGGAGCCCCATTTTGTTGAGATGGCGTAGACCACCTACTCTGTTTAGTGGTGATCATTCCAGTTTGATGTAAATGGTTTCTTTCACTCTTTCACACCGTCGGCCTTTGGACATAATGTGGACGTTCAGAGAAGTGTCCCTCGTCTTTCAGATGCAGATGACCTGCTGAGTTTTGCCCTGAGGAGCTGGCTCCTCTGTGTTGTGTCATGCATTTGTAAAGTGGTTGTTTTGTTCCTCGATGCGTTGAACTGCATAAAGTCCGTCGCTTTGCTTATTTCTGCGTGTTTTATGCTCGAGTGGACAAAAGTGTTGCTGCACGTGCAGCATTTTGTTGAAGATCTTTTTAAGTTTTTCAGATACCCCAGAAATGTCTGGATTGGCGGTGCCGGGTTTGTTGTTCTTCTCTGACTGGCTCTCACTGGCTCCTGCTGGATCTAGGTGGTCTACGACATCACTTCTCGGCCACTTGCAAATGCAGTCCTGACATCCCTCCAGGCAGCTTAACAACTCAAAACAACACTTTGACTCGTGTGACGTAAACAACGCTAACAATGGCCGCGTGGGACAATGGCTCCCATGTGACCTCAGGAACCCCTTCGAGAGATTAAATTCCTGGGATTCCCAGAACTGTCAGAGCCAAAGAAGTCTTTCAGATCAAAGGTGACATGTTTCTAACCACCAATGGCACTTTAGAGATCTACACTCACAAGATTTATTAAAAAGATAGATTAGTGTTAGTGTTTCAGATATAATTGCTGGTATTTGCTGTTAGCCTAGCGTTAGCATTTTGCTAACTCACATAATTCTACACAATATGGGAATCTTGCAATCAGAGATAATAAAACACTCATTAGCTTGATTCATACTGATGAAGAAGTCTGTTTGCATGTGCTCCCTTCAGCCTGTGTGTGCCGTGCTCTCAGGCCCAGCCCCGTTTGATTTGTGTCCCATAACAAGTGGGATTAAACATAGTGATTTAGTGGGTGTCACATGTCAATTCAACTTTGTGATCAACAAAAACAGAACGTTACCAGCATTTGCTTCAGAGTTTACTCGGTACACTGAGGTAGGTGCTTCTTAAACGTTGGTTTCTTACTTAAAAATGGTTATCACGTCTGTGACTGCATGAATATCCTGTAACAGACACAGCAGTACAAGTTCAGTCCTGGTGACAGCGTGTTAAATTATCTGATATGAGCTCAGGATGAGATTTGAGTGGGAAGCTGTGTGAGGAGTTCCGGAGGGGGGAGGAAACCTTCTGAGCTGTGGTCCTCCCCCTCCTGCTGCCGTTCTATAAGGCTGCAGGTCTCCTGATATCAGTACAAACAGACAGGATGCGCTCCTCATGCTGCCCCTCTGCCAGATCACAAACACTGAAGGTAAGACTTGGTTTCACCCCTTTTAATTCCTCAAACTGGAGCAGACAAGAAACTATTGCTGACTTATTTTATGGGTCCAGTAGGTTCCTGTAGTTCCCTAGAAATGAGCTGATTTGTAGGTTATGTGGTTCTAATTACAGAGAAAATTGAGAAATGCTTTAATTTGGTCAGTGACACTGAATTTTGAAGCAGGACTGTGTAGATCATTCAAACATAAAATATCTCTCAATGGAAATTGTTTAACTAGAACATTTCTACTAAGGAACTTTCCCTGGTAAACATTCAGGATGTCGTCTGTATTTGGATCATAGAACCAAATAACTGTTCTTTTCAGGAAACTGTTTGTCTCTTTTGTAAACTGAGAAATTAAAACTTAAAGACATGATTTTATTTCTGATGGACACAGTTTGTCAGTTTATAATCAGAATACATTCAGTTCTAAACCAAAGTCAGACCCGTTACCTGTCACTTGATGTGTTGGTGGATTATTGGAACTTTTAGAAATGTTGCATTAATACATTTTATTGTATTTAATATTAATTTAATATTTTATTGAAAATGAACTGGTGTGCCATTTTCAGTACATTTAAAAAAAGAATAGTTCATCTAAAAGAAGTTAATTTATATCTTTACCAAAAGATTAGCACCGTCACTTTTTAGTTTTACATTTCTTGCAGAAATCTTCTGTCCAGCAACTGTAAGAGGTGATGGTGGTTCTCCTCAATTTATTTTTAATATATTTAAAAAGTTTGGGTATGTGCATTCTATGGATTATTAGTTATCCATTTAAGTTGGTGTTAACAACAGTGATTAATATACTTCTAAATTTGACTGGAAAGGACATTTGATTATTGTAATTTGTGTCGTCCTCCCTGAAACAACACAGAGGACTTCTCACACCATTCCCCCCACCCCCCCAGATTCCTGCACCCTTCAGAAACATTGAGAAGTCTGTTTAGAGACATTTTTAATCTTTCGAAACACAAAAATCAACCAGTAACAACTGATCTCAAGCTGAACTGAACCAGGAAAGTTAACAGTTGGTGCATTAAATCTTGTGTGCAAAAAATTCTACCACATGCATGAGTTTAACTGTGTTTCAATCACATCTCATCTTCAGGTGTTGTGTGTTCGGATGTGCATGTTCTACTCCACCATGTGTCTGACGGGCTGGCCGCTGACCGCAGACGCAGCCAGACTCCGCTGTGGCTCTGACCTCCTCAGTGACCTGATCTTTGTCTGCGGCGATCGTGGGATTTATTTAGGTAAGTCTGAGTGCTGTCACTTAAAACACTTATTATTAAACTGTATCTTCTCTGTGGCAGTAATGATAAGGCCAAGAGGTCACCAACATCTTTTAGGATGCATCAAATCACGTAATGTGTCTGAACACATTTAGATATGTTCCAGTATTGAAGCTGAAGTTAGGGGCCGTCTTAAATGTGCACATTTTGTAAATCAAATTTAAATCAGCTTTATTTTATCTGGCTCTCACCCCAGTGCGTTTCACAACCTCTGTTGTTTTAAATAATGCATAAAAAGCATGTCTACAGAGCCTATTATTTGCTACATAGCTTATTTTTGTGCATAACAATTGACATAGTTGTTAAGGGATCTTTATATTTTGACATTTGTTTAACAGATAATAAAATCAGAAGGAGGGAAAGTGATTACGAACATTATCTGTACATTAAACCACAGCCAAATGCTGCTTCATCACCTTTCTGTCACTGTAGAATTAAAAAAATATTCAAAGAATCAAATGTTTTCCAGGTTATTCTACCCTGTGAGTTGACACTTACTCTAGCAGGAGATTACACAGCAGATATGGTCATGGTCATCATGTCCACATAAAAACACCGTTATTATTCTGAGTAAATTATCAGCTCCCCAACAGCAAAACATGTCCTGTTCATCTATTTACATGAACACCAGCCACAACACTCCTCTAAGGTCCTGTAGGTCTTAAATGCAGAATAATCTTACATCTTATTTATTTATCTATCTATTTATAAAAATATGATTCTGCTGTTTTATCCTAAATGTGACAGAAAGATGCTGCTTGTGTTGGAATGAGACGTAGAATAAACCAGATTTTTTGCTGCAAGTTTTTACATTGAGCATTCATCTTATCGTTATTATCATTATTATTATTATTGGATTATGATTTTTACCAGAAAGTTACACACATTGTAGGCCCTTTCACCTGTTTAACTTTTCCCTGTTCTGTCCAAGGACACTTTCTCCATCTACTATCACTGTGGTGCTAATTCACCAACATGGCGGTGAACTCAGCAGAACACTGTGCCTCAGTGTGAGATAGATTTATTGTTTAAACACTCTTATCTGAGCGCAGCTCAAACAAACCTAATGTCACTGGGCAAAACAGACAAGTGAGAGAAGTTCTTCACTTAGGACGATGACGTTATCCTGCATGATTACAGCCTGATTCATACAGATGTCAAAGAAAAATGGGATTGTTGTTAGTTTTTGAGTAACTAAATACTGAAGTGCCGTGAGATGATTCTGTTGTGAATTGGTGCTATATAAATAAATTGCATTGTATTTATTCTCAGTGTTTCATATTTGTCAGGTTAACATGCTAATGCTTAGCATGTTCATCGTAGGTAAGCATGTTAGCATGCTAACGTTGTCAGGCTAACACGCTAATGTTTAGCGTGTTCATTGTAGTTAAGCATGTTAGCATGCTAACGTTGTCAGGCTATCATTGTAGTTAAGCATGTTAGCATGCTAACGTTGTCAGGCTAGCTTGCGTGTGTTTTTATTATATTGATTTGATAATGTGTCACATTCAGACATGATGTCCAGTCACAATTTAAACAGCATCTTTCCTTCCCTCTTTCCCTTACCTGCACAGCATTTTTCTTCCATCTTAACTCCAAACAGATTAACTTAAGCTTTTTATGAATTTCAGTTTATTTGTGGTGCATAGTCCACCTGAGATCATCATATTCAGACATTCTTTAACCCTGGAGTATTCTAAATCAAGTCTGATCACATATGTCATGCATGGACAGATTCAGGAATTTGGTCCAGATGTAGATAAAGAGGATTATGATAATGAATAAAAGGCCGATTGACATGAAATCGTCAATTTCTGCCCTTCTGTACATTATGTTCCTGCCACCATCACAACAAACACTTTCCACTATGCACGGATTCTATAATATCTTGAAATTTAATGGCCAGATTGTTGTTCTCTGCAGAGGATGAAACTTTTCTTCAGCTTAGTCATTTGCACACTGGTGTTGTGATGAGTACGCAGAGAGGGATATGTTTGGTCAGAAACTTTTTCATTTATCTGTTGCTGTTAGTGTAGCAGCTGACTCTCACGTGTGATTTCTTTCTCTACAGGTAAAGGTAAGTGGTCTGGTTACGGTGCTCGGCCCAGAGGGAAGGGGATAGTAGACCAGTGTTGTCGGCCAGCCGGCTGCGAACTTCATCACCTGGAGATGTACTGCGCTAAACCGAAGAGCCAGCAGCAGACCACAGCCTACCCCTCTACGACGACAACAACATCCACCACTACGCAGACAGATGTGGTAAGATCACGTGTTCCCTTCCTACTAGAAGCTTTTTCTATGACTGTCACATTTTTTGGTTGGTCAACGGATTTAGCTCACATGTCCTCATGTGGCCTAAGTATAGAGCGCCACGTGATAACTGGTGGAATGTGTAGGTTTGCCTGTAACCTCTGGTTCTGCTCGTGGATGATCTTATAGGAAGAGCAGAGCAATAGAGGTCCTGATGGATGCACAATTCCACAACATATGAAACAGATAAAGAAAAATCTAACTAATCCAAATCCAACATGGATAAATGGTTTGGTAAACAATGATAGACCCAGTAATAAGACCCATAATGGTCTTATATAAGTGATGATAACCATTTGACTTGGTTTGGCTCAAAATCCAGAATTCTGGTTCTTCTTCTGCTGCTGGTCTCTTCTTTTGCGTCCGGTGACATGTAATGGTTCTGCATCTGTTTGACTCTTTTCGGATTGGAACTAGTTTGAGAATGATAACCGAACCGAGGTCACTCACATCGAGTCCCAAAGACCGTCCCTGAACAACATCCAGGATTGCAGACTTAATCACAAACCACCATTTATGATATGATTGGACCTAATGACACTTAAAGCAGCTCCTGATAGTTGCTAGCTGATCAGTGTCCCACACAGGACCACGTTTACCTGCTACAGCCAACATACATGTCTCTGAATCACCGTTTTTATCCATTTTCTTTGTCTTGCAGGCTCAGCAGTTCGAAGCAGTATTCCACAAGAGGCTTTTAGAAAACCTGGGGGCTCCTGACAGTGCAAAACGGGAAGCTTATAGAAAGAAAACACAGGCTTCCTTTAAGAAAAAAAGCAAAATTTCACCATCATGCAGGAGGATTAACACACAGAACACGACCAGTGGACCTCTTTCAGCCTCTAGGAGTCCCCTTCAAAGAACAACAACATCTGAATCATGACATCTGAACTCCTCAAAAGCTGTTTATATTTACTTGACTGAATCCAGCAGGTTTTAAAGACTGATGCTGACTGTTGTAATGAGAACATCTCTGCTGAAGGAGGTCAGGAGGAAGTGGTCAAAGACCACTCTGAAGCTCCTGAGTAACAGGTTTGGAGGGATGCAACGCACTGCCAGACGTGCTGGATGTCCTCAGCTCCGGTGGACAGTGGACAGCTGGAGTCCTGACACCCTACACCAGCCTCTGTGGAGTCTCTCGGAGCTTTGTGTGCTTCAGTGTTCCTGGAACAAAGTGTCATTGTGTGTGGAGGAAACACTCTTCTCTAATCTCATCTCAGCAGTTTTTATTTGTTTTGCTTTAGATGTATGTGTTACAGCTACAAACATGTTAATTACCCGATTGGCCTTTTTAGCTTATCAGCATAGTGACATTTAAACCATGATGAGCTTTGGCTTGTGGGAAATGGAGTTCATTAAGTGCTGCTACTGTTGTCAACTATCCTTTTTTCAACAAATGAACGAAGCATTTTACTGAATATAACTTCTGAGTGACCCTAATGCATTTTTGTACATTTGTTGTTGTTTCCACTGTACTTAAAGCAGAGATCATTGAGCTAGCTGCCTTTATAAACACGCATCATTTCTGTGCTCGTTTTTTCATCAGTCACGTCTGTGTGAAGTCACCTGTGCAGTATGTTACTCTGCACTTTCAGAATGTGTTTAAGACGTTGGTGCACTTACTGAGCGGGTTTGAACTTGTGCTTCATTATTACTCGGAGATTAACCAGTGTGAACATGTTTCCTGTAACATACTTTAAATGACTGAATTATTTATTTCACTGTGACTGTAATAAATGTTGAAACATTTCTAAATCTGTGTGATGGGTTCTGTGAGCTTCATGTCTTTGTGGCCCCTGTGCGCGGGGGCTTGTTTTCAGTTTGGAAACATTTAGAACAATGTATTTAACACAACTTAACCTTTTTGTTTTGACGTTCAGCTTCGGCACAATCATAAATAACTGATTCATATTACTTTGACACAGCTGATGTTATCATGTCTTTCCAGGAGCTTTCTAAGCACTGAAGGCCATCGCAGCAGAGCGGCCTGATAAACTCTACTGTCCTTTGTCAGCATTTGTGTGAGATTAGCCTCTAAAATCAAACCACGTTTGTGCTGTCAGGGAGGTTACAGAGCAGCTGTAGCTCGCTCCACCTTCGTTGGGAACACTGAGTTGAAATAAAGCCTGGTTTGGGATCTTTTTCTGCGTGGTGCTGGAACCACCAGGAGGCTCCGGAGATACTGTGGAGCTGGTCAACACTGAGACGTGCTGCTGCATTTTGGATCATCTAGAGAAGTTTAATTGTGCATGATGGTGAAAGCATGTTCAACACAAAGTATGCATTATTTATAAGACTGTAAGACTTTATCAAACATGGGCGGGTACATTTTTACACCAGACCAACGTAGGGACAGAAAACGATGAGGGCTACTGATGCTACAGATAAAGCTGCTCCTGACTAATGATACCACAGGAGAAAGTAGCAGTATTCCCTCACCACAGTTTGTTCCACTTGTCAGAAATACAATCTGTGCAAAGTGTTCCCAGTCTAACGTTTGCCCCTCTTGGTCTGACAACCACAGTTCACTCATGGCCATGAGAATCAAATGTGAGCGGGGGCTTTAGTAGAACAGCTCCGCATGGGAAGAGATGGGAGTAAATAACGCTATCTGGCTGTGACGCAAGCGGCCGCGAGGAGAGCGCTCTCCCCTACTGCCTTATCTCTGTCGAGTGTGAGCAGCTGTTACTATGTTGAGAAGTCAAAAAGGCCGGGAGCACCTTCCTGCCTGAGACCAGGCTTTTCCAAAGGAGCTTGTCTAGTTTGAACCAGATTAGATGTGATCTGGATTGGTGGGGGGGGGTCAAAGTAAAGTCTGGAGGTTAAACTGGAAGCAGAAGAAATCCTGCAGCTGTTGTGTTTATGTTTTTAACATGCAAACACGATAATTAGACATCAGTGCTGCAGTAATTCATTACTTTCTCTAATTATGTTTTTCACCAACACATGGTAGATATATTGAAATTGTACTGGACCCCCCTACATTCATTTTACACCTTCATTTACTGGCTACATTTGCATTTGCAGTTTGTCGAGGACGTCTGTGCAGGACAACATCCTCTGCAACTCTGCTGAAAAAACAATGATAAAATAAATAGTTGTGGTAGTGGAGTACATGTACTTCTGTTTTCTAAGTTACTACTACTGAGTTTGTGTACTCTTACCTTGTTTTTATAGTTGAAGGGTGGAGGAACCATGACGGCTCCTTGACAACTGTGAGCGGAGGCAGTTAACAATAAAGCTTTATGACAAACTCTACATCAGAGCGAGCTGTGCAGAGAATGCCACCTTCAGCAAGCTGCTCACGGCCTGAGTTCAAATGAATTTAATGATCCCAGTGTGACAGCTGTTGTTATGTAGGCTTCACGGTTTCACCCTCTGAAACTCTGCCACTGTCTTTTATTCTATTTTACTCTCACAAACATTTTGTCTGCCTGCTGTTTATGTTATTTGAATAGACTGTCAACAGGTCCACCTGCCCCTGACTGCAGGAGTTCAGCGAGGCTGCCTCCTATCTCTCTGTCAAGGCTGCCTAAGGGTCTGGATGCTCTCCTTTCTCCTGCTGCCGTATCAGCAGGGTCATATCTGCAGCGGTGCAGCTGCAAACTCACTCAGCCTGGACCAACAACACATTGTGTGATTCTGCTAAAGAGCTGGCAGCATCTCCCATCAAGTAATATCTGATCCTGTAGAGGATTCAAAGTGACACCTGAACTGTCCAGAACACCACACAGAGGGGGGACATCCCTGACCCCTGCCACGAGGGGGTCCGGTGGCTCTAACGGGCATGTTGTTTGCACGGTTTGGTCCATCGAAGACTCATTGCTAATCATTATGAAATAGTTGTGAGTGATGTGATGAAACATTTCTATCAAGCATCACTGAGACACGGGAGTGGTCACTACATGACTTGACGAGTATGAACATGATGTGAATCATCATGCTACAGCAGAGCACCAGGTCTTAACCCAGCTGAAGACCTCACGTCAAGCAAAAGTGACTGAAGTAAATCAAAAGAAGCAGTAAGAGGATGTGCATGAGTGGTGTCGTGTGGAGGTGTGCAGCAGGTGACTCACTGCATGGAGCCTGGACGTTATGTGTGTGTATTACCTTTTACCATTTTTAATAATAGCTCTATTAGAAAAGTCTGGTCCGGAGTTCTCAGTCCCTCTCTGTCGTGTCTGTGGTCTTGGACTCACATTTCTTATCTGCAGTGTTCATGTTTGATTCAGCGAGTGAGAGGAAAACTGGCCTCCAACCACCCAGCACCTGCTCGGCTTTGTTGCTGTCTCACTGAACCGTGACCGTGACCGGTGTCAGCAGCCTGAGTTGGACCTTCAGTGCAGGCTGCCAGACGCACACTGAGTGTGGACAGTGCTCTTTAGTCCAGGAGGTTTTACTGTCTACAGATGTTTCTGAGTTGCACAGCAGACGCTCAGTTACCCCACAGAGGAAAGGGTATCAGGGTTTTCTCTGCAGCACTAAACATGCAGTGACTGATTATTTTGACCACAGACTCGTTTTATTCTTCAGTGCTTGTGAACGAGCTCTTTCTTTTCTACTTTATCTTTATGTTCTGCTAAATAGTTTTCATATAATTTACTGTACAAGTCTAAAGTGTTGTGAGTTGACCTTTGACACGGTTGTGTGCATATTGGAGTAGGGGGTGTGTGTCTACAGCTTCTGATTGGCTGAACACACCTGATCCTGTTAATCAGAAGCGGTGCTTAGCGATGAAATGCTGCATGTGGTCATTAATATGGACACGAAGTGGTGCAGTGATTGTTGAACTGCTTGTCACAATGTGTTCTTCTCTGCTTCTACTTAAACTGTGTGGCAGATCAAAACAGAACACACACACACACGCTAAGTATAAGCTCCAATCTCTGTTGCGCTGCGTGTTTGGGTACACTGTTAAGATTAGCCAGGATGAAAACACGGTGACCAGGGCAAACATGTCTTCATGCAGCAGTTACAGCACAGAGACTTCACAACTTCTTCAGGACGTTTCTTTGTAAAATAAATTAGAGATTTTTTTTGGTCTTATCTGATCTCTTCCTCAATTTTGATATGAGGTGTGATGACAAGAAGCGTTAACTTAGTGAAGTGAAGCAGTCAGTCTCACAGGTCTATGAGAGTGTGCACAGGTGGTTTAGGTTTTATGACAAAGGCCACGATTCGCAGCGTGAGTTCAGTGACATGAATCAGTCACCGGTGCAACACCAAGAATTTCAGTTTGTTCTAATACCATCAGTAGACACTAGCTACAGAGTCACTGAGCGGCATCACTGTCTCCGGCCGCGGTGGATGAAGGGGTCAACTAAACATAAGATTACTAATAATATCGTCAGCAGAGATGATAACAGAGCAGCTGCTTGTTTCAGATGCACCTCTGCTGTCTGATGGGTTCTGATGTTGATGAACTCCAACATGCATTATGTAAGATTTATGTAAGATGGTTTTGTGCCACAGACAAGATGAGACACTAACTTGTGGGACAAGGACTTTGTGATTAGAGCTTGTCTGTGTCCAGACTGTGCGGCTCTGAGTGACGTCCTGATGTGGTCTATCACATCGACCTGCACAGGATGAGTGACAGGCAGGAACACATCCGCCTGAACAGATACGACATTATCATAATAACATTATTTGGATGTTTCCCTCATGGAAGCAGCAGGTTTATATATCTTTTTGTATCTTTTATGATACCTGTCATATCTATTTGTAAGATTGATTTGAAGAGGTGTGAATTTACAGTTTGCACCAGTGTAAATACCGCTCCTGATAGCGCCCCCTGGTGGCTGAAAGGTTTGTTACACCCAGTGATATCCTGACAGACAGATGCTGTGAGAGGAGGTGGTGGAGGCTCCTGGAGGAGGCTGTGAGAGGCTGGTTCAGAATCCGGTTCAGTACCAACAGTGGTTTTGTCTTCTCTCTTTTGCAGTGCAGTGTTAGTGCAGCTACACAGACGGCCAGCACTGAAAAGGACCTTTTTTATCATACAGTACACATGCAACACAAATACTGTGCATCCTCTGATATCAAAGGGAACTGAACAGTGCTGCATGTGCAGTAGTGAATGACTGCAGCTCCTCAGTATCAGTGGTCAGAGCTGTTTGACTGCAGGGACACTTCTGAGTTCATTTTTGCTCCATTTCCTGTGTATATATTGAGCAAATTGACTGAAAGCCTCCACTTTTAGCTGTCATGTGATAGCGAACATATTATCATACTGAAGCTCCAACTGTGTCCTTGAGTAAGAAAAATAAGTGCTATGAAATTTGAAATTGATACCAGGCTCCGCATCATGTAACATACTGTACATTAGAGATTATTTGATGTGGCCTGCTCCCGTCTGGTTATCAGTCCCGATACGATGTTTGTATAACTGTAGAACTTAAAGTAGAAATGACAGACTTACTCTGCAGATATGGTTATGATAGGAAGAGAGAACTATGTCATAGTTTAGCATAATGTTTATATGAGGACTGACTGTAAGTGTCTTTAAAGCTCTGCACGGGTGTAACCACACATCACTCAGGTTTATCTTAAGCAGAAAACATCTGCTGGTCTGAAAATGTCCTACGCCGGTGGTGTCAGTAATAATAGTAAAGTAAAACGGGTCTCACAGATCAGAAGGCCTGAAATCTCTTGAAGCACAGAGTAGTGTCACACTAATCCACTAGGTGGCCTCAACGTTCAACACTGTCCAAGCAACACAGAGTGATTTTAAAAAGAGAAGCTGCAGGACAGGAACCAATGACGAGAACCGGTACAGGAAAGATTATTGCGTCTCGTAGCTGGGCGTCATGTGAAGACCTCACGTAACAGAGGAAGTCAGATCTGCCGCAGACCTCTGGAGGGATACAGCCTCCTCCAACAGCACTGGAACAGCAGTGTCACTTTATTTGTTTGCAGAGTACAAACTGTGCACGAACATCCTCTTCAGCTGCGGAGCAGCTACTGATTCACATAATATCGAGCATTCTGCTAATAGATCTTATCCAAGAAAGCCAACCACATTAAAAGATCATTTGTTGCTTAAGAACACAACAAACCTTATCATCGTGCAATCATCGTGGTTTCTGAAGAAGGGAAGAGAAAGAAAAGCTGATCAGTCTTTAAGTTAACCCAGAGAACACAATGCACAGAGTGAGCTCACAGAACATGCTCTGTGATGGGACTAGTTTTATACTGGTACCCGTTCCTGTGCCGTAAGCCCAGTAAGCTCCTGTAGCCCGTGACAGCTGCTGTTGGTACTTTCAGGTGGTGCAGCTGTTTTTTTATGAATCCACCGTTTGATTCCTGCTTGGCACCAAACTGCTGCAGTGGATGAGCTGTCAGAGACCAAACCCAGAGACTGAACATTAATAATGTTGGTTTAGTTTTTTAGTGGCTCGATGATTAGATAATGAGAAGGGCCTGTGTTCAGGAAGAACCACTTTTTCCTGTGACATGAGGTGTGAATGCGCCTCCACCCGTAGTGAACTAATTGAAAGCGAGTTTGCAGCAGTGTATTTTTAGATCAGAAGACTGGAGCCTGTCAACTTCTCACCTGAACACACTCATCTCCTGCTTCCTGCATCATTCTGCGGATTACCACCACACTACCAAAACCCACAGCCTACTGCTGTTTTCTGCCTCAATGTCCACAGCACTGTTACAGTAGCTGTGTTTACCCCGGCACTAAAACACTCTTGTCTCTTGTGTACTTGTGTCTGGCTTAGAGCACGTTTGAGCCCAGATCTCCAGCATCTGCTGCTATGATGATGAATTATTATGATATTATTGGTTTGTATTTGTGGTTTATCATTTGGCTGCTGCAGAATCTTTTATGTGAAGCAGTTTATGGAGTAATAATAATAATAATAGTAATAATAGAAGTGTCTGATATGTTTGTTTCTTTCTCTAACTCCACACCACAGACTGTTCTTATTGGTTGTTGAAATGATCGACACTTCTTCCACCAATAACGTGCATGTCAGTTCTAATTACTACAAATTAAGAGTAGTGGTAACTGCTGCGTCCCCACCTTCATCAGTGAGGAGGACAGAGACTCTACACAGTTTGGGTTTGAGGCTTCAGCTGCATTATTGTGTTGCTGTGTGTGTTTTAGTTTTACTGTTTGAGAGAAGGTGGTGATCACCCAGTTAAGACGAGCTAAGCAGCTGCTTATGATATGACAATGCTTATCATTCATTCTTCCTCTTCTCATCACTGCATGTCACCGTTTCTTTTCTTTCTGTGTGTGTAACCTCTGCGCCGCGTTGTACTGTGTGTTGTGTTATTTCAGTTTTAGAGCCTAGACGTGTCCTGTCCTTACACCTCACCTGCGAAGCAGCAGTTCAGCTGAATGAGGACAAAGTTTATGATTAAACCCCCCAGCTAAGAACTGTGGCTGTGCTGTTCCTAACTGGACACAGATGCAGTTTTCCACATCAGAGTAGAGAAGAAAACGACACAAGACTTTTCAGGTTTTAATAACTCCTGTCACACATGCTTGTCTTCTGAGACACTTTTTGACTCCTTAGAGGACAGACATGTATGGGACTATAACTACACACTGAGGCTCTAGTCCGGTAACACAATCAAAGTCTAGTTTGCAGACTGAATATTAATCATTATCCAAACTGGTTTCAAAAGCTGATAAACAGGTTTCCCTGCAGAAACGGCCACATGAACACACCCATGCTGTGTCGTCTTTGTCACTGTTCTCTGCTTTAAAACTGAAAGAGGAAATCCCAGTCTGAGACTCAAGTCCATCAACCACAGACTGCGAGAAGAGCGCCTCTTCATACATGTGCACTTGCCTCTTCACTGCCACGAATGGCAACTGCATGAGCTTGGAGAGGAAATAAAATCAGTTATGTCAGCGCGTTGACTCTGGATCCTGTGGGGAAAAGAACATTTCTCTCGTGTGTCAGGACAAATGGAGAAGACGTCACAGGAAACACAGGTGTGTGTGTGTTGCTCCTTTCTTAAACTGTGCTGTTTGTGTTTCTGATTCAAATCTGCACCACATGTTACTATATCCTCTTCTGTGATTCCCCTGATGCTTTCGTGCACTGCACCAGTGATTAATTGAATTCAGAGTTGGCAGATTAAGGTGCAGCGTTACCTTCAGTGACAATGAGGAAATCTGAACAGAAAAGTGTGACGTTTCACAGACCTTACTAGGAAAATGTTTGAGAAACTGACGTTTCCTGTGAATGTCACATGACGGGAGGAATAGAGAACTTTGATCTTAACTCTTACTTCCTGTGGTAAAAAGCGCAGCCGATTCAGATGTTGATTCTTGGGGGGGAGGGAGTTCAAGTTACTCAGTGGATAGAAAGTCTAAATAGCTATTGCAACATACTGCACATGTGACAGAAAGTGTCTGTGCAGTGAAACGTCACTTTACTGTAAAGATAAGATAAGACTCATCTCACACTGGGGATATTTGGTAAAAATGTGGAACTGATTACAGATTACAGGTCATTTTGTTATGCTCATTACATTTTGGGACCTAGTGATCCATTCCAATGTTTACACCACACTGTTGCTGAGCCAACACTCACAGCTGCAACGGCTTCATGCTGCTGTTATAATCTGTTTTTAAACTAGTAGAGAATAAACTCATGATTGCAGCAAACCATTATGTTCTGTCTCTGAAGATTCTCACATCCAGGGGAAGTTGTGTGACCATCATGACCATTATGTTATCTTCTCTCTTCAGTTGCATAGAGAAATATCAGTGGTAGGTAGAAATAACTAACTTTATTTGAAGACACCAAACAAGAAGACAGAGGAGTTAAACCATATATCATTAGATATCGTGTATCAAATTCAATTGTAATAAATGTGTTGATGGATATATTTGTTAGCATGTTTTAATGAACACAACCCCAACATGTAGGCTGTTCATGACTCAAGGACTCATTTAGACAGTTATTAAGAAAGAAAGAAATGTAGTACCTGGCTGTCACCTCCCAGGTCGACTCTAAATTACCTGTGAGCCTGAACGTGAGCATGAATTATTGTCAGCTTTCACCCAGTGACAGCTGAGATTGGCTCCAGCACACCTGCAACCCTAAACATGTTTCAGTGACATAGAAAAGCCTTTAGTTTCTCATCATTACATAAAGTACTGACGCAGTTCTACAAAGGGTTGAACAAACAGGAGCTCAAACCGGCCTTTTCAGTCACAAGGTCAGAGGAGCTGCATAAAGAGACCTCTTAACATATATTTGCATGTTTCTAAGTTGAAACCTATAATCTTGTATCCCTAAAGCCATTGAATAAAATAAAAAAAACCCAAATTAAGGATAACCTGGAGTGAGACAGACGGAGCTCAGTTATAAGTGAAAGTGTTACCATTAACATATACAGAAAGGAGAACAGTTTGAGTGATTACACCACTACCACTAGTCCACTTCGCCAGGTTGGAAATCCTTGAAGAGATAAGAAGAAACACACTGCAAATTTACATACAGGTGTGGTCACTACACTGTAGGTTTGCTGAGACCATCTTCCCCTTTGAAGTTAATAATAAGCACGAGGAAGAACAAGTGTGTGCAGGCACTAAAGCATCTCACCCACCACGGCGGTAACGAGCTATTAGAGGCAACAGCTGGACCGGCCTCTCTGTGGGGCTCAGATGTGATTACAGTGTCTGCTTAGTTTGAGGAGCATGTCTGTGTTGTTGGGGGAAATGGTCTTGTTTTCTTTTTGAGGACAGGATTACATTAAAGCTCAACATATAGTAAATCTCAAGTCTGTGCGTTATGCTCTGATCTTTCCGGATGAGGTTAACCTAGCTTAGCGCAGAGACTGGAGTCAGGGGGAAACGGCTACCCCGACTCGGTTTAAAGTTCTGTCAACCATCACCTCTAAAGCATCTGTATCATGTCTCTTTAATGTGCACAAAGTGTAAAAACGGCACGTTGTGGTTTTAGTGGATGCCTTGTACGTGCTGGAAATACTGCTTGACTAAGACCAGGTCAGCCACAGCAACTCTGCAAAACATCCTGGAGTCTTACATTCACAACAAGGTTGTGAGGTTTGACACTGTTGTGTCTGTGCAGACATCAAAACTAAACCTGGCAACCATAGCTGAAAACCGAAGCTGAGGCTGAATGCATCTCAGACCCGAGCATGTTGCACCAAGTGCTCAGTGGATGACACAAACTCTAAATCTAACATTTCACTTGTGTTTAAAGACTAAACGCAAATCAAAGTCATGGTACACAGTCTTTCTACGACCAAGGATTAAACAGAAACTTTCAGCCATTAAAAACTGAAAGTCAAAGAATAGCCAGCTGTCAGATGTTTTTTAAGTATTTAGTGTTAACCACTTAACAATGAGTGGTTAACACTTGTAGCAAAAGTTATTTCGAACACCATGTCTAGATTTAGCCATATGTGTGTAGCCAAAGTTTTTGGAAAATGGCAGACCAAAGAGTACAAAGGAAGGTTAGGTAAGATACTAAGAAGAAAATAAAAGCAGAACTAACAGGACTACACAACAAAGGGGAATATATATATGTGAGTAAAAGTATAAGGCTGGGACAAACTAAAACAACAAGCTAGGACACAAAGCGTAAAACACAAAATACAGACCAAACCCAAAATTCAGTCCATAAATCAAACTTCAGGGAAAACTAGACAACAGGGAGCATGAAGACACAGGTCCGAAACAGAGGATCTGACACAGAGAGGCTGTGGGAGAAGGGTATTTATAGAGTGAGACTTGATTACCGCAGTGGCCGCAGCTGGGCACAGCTTAGGTGAAAGAGTGTGTGTGTGCGCGAAGCAGAGGATAGAAGGAAGGAGGTAGGATAAAATGAAATAAAAAAACTGAAACAAAGAAGTCGATCATTTTCTCTTGAACTTTGACTTCACGTAGGTGGCGCTCTTTGCTTTTTTCCTCTGCTCATGCTCACTAACTCAGTTTCTCCCTCTTTTTTATTTTTAATCAATTGAAAACAAACTAGAAACATAAAACTCAGAGCTTCCTGTGCAGGAGGATTTTTCCCAGAGAAGCTCAACGACAAACGACAAAGCTGCAAACGATGAAGTTATTTACACTAATAATGTCAAAGGCAGAAGCAGAACAGTATTTTACTGCTTGAACAAACTAATAACTCTTTCTGCTGTGCTCCACATGCATTCCACTCATACAGTGAAGTTTTACATTGCAGGGGAGTTTTCCCATAGGCCGCTGTCATGTCCTGTCATTTTGCCTGGCTATAAATAGTGGCTGTGTCTTCCCATGCAGATGCACCAGCACAGACCAGTTTACTGTAGAACAACTGAACTCTCAGAAATACAAGTAGGGATGTACACTGATGTTTGAAATGTGTTTCGAGAGCTGCACTGATTGTGGGATAAACACAATATACAGTAAATATGCTTCATGGCCCTTAAATATCTACTGGAACATCTGACCTTAGAGAAAGGTGGACAAGTTTCCCTGAGACTGCACAGTGGTACCTCCATCTGTGAGCCTATCTCGGTCTGTGTTATGGTGGTAGCAAGTTATGCATCTGCAAACATTTTTCTTCCATGTCATGCAATCACAGGGATCCAAAAACATTCCCAGGACATATGGGAATTTCCTCCAATGCTCTCTGAGTCTGGGATCTCCTCCCAGTGGGATGGGCTGCGAAAAATAAAAAACAAGTCAACTGGTGTGTTTAAATGGAAAGCGTGTTCCTGCATTCCTAATTCTGTCCCCAGCAGTCGAATCTGTAGAATATTCACAGGTAGAGGTCACTAATTGTGTCTAAAGGTTAAAAAACGTTAAGATTCATCCTCTAGTTATTAAAAATGTTGAAGCTTCATGCTTATTTCTCTTGCTGGTAAAGTAGAAAATGAATCATGGCTTTCTTGCCAGTTCCCATTTGATTTGTATTATTCATTCGTATAATTTCCTTCTTAAATGTTCCTTTGTTCCATTTTCTCTCAGGATTTGGAGAAGGCCCTGTCTCCAAACGTGAGGAGGAGTTTTGGCTTCTCATCTCTTCGTATTAAGAGTAAGACAGAGAGTCACGTAACACCCGTTTACACTGATGTGAAATGGCTTTATTTTATGTTGATGAACATGTGTCAATGTGGATTTTCTGCAGGAAGGAACACCGAAGACACTGGATTTCCACGACGGAGAGGGTTGCTGTCTTTTTCCTCAGTCCGAGAGACATCGAGAAAGAGTAAATGATAAAAACGTCTCTTACTGTCACATGTTGATGAACACACACCTTTTAATGCCATTTCTCATCATTCTTTTTTTCATCACACCAGAGTCAGAGTCAGTCCCAGATGAAGATGAGGTGAAGAAAACAGGTATGTAACAGCACAACATGAGCATTAAACAGAGAAGGCAAAGCATGGCTTCCTAAACAGTCCACCTGAGTCACAGCAGCAGGTTCATTCTTCACTAGCTCTTTCATTGTCTCCTCGGCTACCAGCTGACGACATCCAACCATATTCATCCAGGTGCAGCGTGTGTCACTTAAGTCAGTGGAATAGATGGTACAGTGTCCTCCATGGTGCCGGAGGAGCTTTCTAAAGTATGTTAGTACTATGTACTGTACGATATATACCTACACTATATTGTGTTGCATTATGGTTAGTGTTGGGTCAATAGCACCAACAAGGGGTGGACGGGGGTGGCGACAACCCCTACGTGTCCACTCCTGGAAAATCTCTGGCCACATGAACGACCAGCAGGCACTGCTGCCTCACAACTAGAAGAACCTGGGTTTGAATCCACTGGAGGACGTTTCTGTGGGGGGGTTTGCATGTTCCCCACCGTATCTGCGTGGGTTTCAACCGGCTACTGTCAGATGTGTGTCTGGTTAATCATCCAGTATTTTATTTACAACATAACACAGACAACATAACAATTTAATGCACAAAATGAGCTCGTTTCAAATGTGATGCCTGCTACAGGTGTCAGAATCGTTGGGACGGGGCATGTTTACCACGGTGCAGCATCTCCTCTTCTTTTCAGAACAGTTTGAAGACGTCTGGGCATCGAGGTTACGAGTGCTGTTGTAATAGCTGCAGTATGTGGTTTTGCGTTGTCCTGCTGAAATACACAGGCCTTCCCTGAAATAGATGTTGTCCGGATGTGTTGCTCTAAAACCTTTATATACCTCTCAGCGTTCATAGCTCCTTCCAAACCATGCAAGCTGCCCATGCTGTGTGTGCTTATGAACCCCCCACACCATCAGAGATGCTGGCTTTTGAACTGAACGCTGATAACACGCTGGAAGGTCCCTCTCCTCTTTAACCAGGAGGACACGACATCTTCAGCCATTTGTGACCTGTAGCAGGCTTCAGATTTGAAATGAGCTCATTTTGTGCATTAAATTTCTCAGTTTGAACATTTGTTATGTTTATGTTCTGTTGTGAATAAAATATTGGCTCATGTGATTTGAAAGTCTTTTAGTTTTTATTTTATACAAATTTAAATAACCTCCCAACTTTTCTGGAATTCGTGAACAATAAATACTGTAATGCCCCTTTAACGTCCTATGGATTTTAATGTGGTGAACTGCTGAACACGCGTTAGGAAATATGAAAGCTGTTGAGGCTCCGGTGTGACAGAATTTAATTAGATTTTCAGGTTGTGAGTTTATGAGCTAATAGTTTTTCTTTATGAACAACATTTCCCATAAATCTTAACCTGTATTCATGTAAAAGTCATTAAAGTAAATCTGATTCAGCTCCTTCATAGACTGAAGCAGTCTGGGTCAGTGTCTGCCCATTAACTTCTGGAAAATCTTTTAAGATAATTTTATCAGGGAGCTATGGAAGCTCATTTCTGCAACTACAAGAAAAAAAAGTTTGTAATGGTAAGATAGAAAGTATAAGATAGAAATTCAACATTATGAGATAAAGTCCACATTTTGGAGCGAGTCAGAATTTTGACAATTGTGCCTTTTTTTCATTATAAATTATTTTCGGATGCAATGAGCTTCCATAATTAACTGTTTTACTTCACGTTAGTGACAGAAAACCTATGTTTCCTATTGGGAACAATACAAACTAGACTCATTTGGGGGAAAAAAAGAGACAACAGCAGAAAATCCCCGTGTGACTTGAACGCAGCACGGGGCGATAGCGCCGCTCACACGCGCTCCGTCCGCAGATGCTGCGCCGGGGCTGCGCCGTGTGTGAGCGGGTATGGAGACGGAGAGGAGCCGCGGCCGCGTCACTGAGCTCGTTGCGGGGAATCGGTGAGAGGAGCTCGGATTAAAAGCAGCGATGAGCCAAACGAAACCGAGGAAGAAGCGAGCGGGGCTGGAGACCCTGAGGAGCAGATGGAGTGAGTAACGTTACCGAGCAGCTCGGACTTTGTTGAGCGGTGCCACAGTTTAACACCTGGGAAACGTGCGGTGCTGTTGTACTTGTGTCTCACGCAGGTTGTCCAGAAACCGCTGTACTTCACTTCTAAGTTTAAATGTTTCTGTAGTTTCTCATAAACGAACTGAAATGAAATAAGAAAGATGCTGAATTCAATAACTGGGACTAAGAGTGAACTCACTTCAGACTAAACGCAGCTTGGTGTGGAGTTGACTCTCAGGTGGATGTTGGGAGTTCAACCTGGTTCCTGTAACCAAAGAAAATAAGGTTTGAGCAAATCGATTCTCTGTCTCAGTCCCAAACTGAACTTTAATCTGTGGAACACGTTGAAGGATGAAACTGCAGAGTGAGGATCATCAGTTTATCTACAGGTTTCCTGAGTAGAAAAGGTGCAGCTTTATTTGAGCCCTTCTGTTGTATACAGAATCAAACGCAGGGACATGTTCAGGAGCTTCAGGGCATAAACCCGTTATTTACACCCACGTCGCAGCTGGCTGCTCTGCTGCCGCAGAAGATCCTCCAGCCTGGGATAGGTTTCCCTGTGTGCTTCAGTTGTGCCACTGAAAGACGTTGGGTGGAGAAGTGTTGCCATCGCTGTTGACACTGTGCAAACACCCAGGATGTGTCAACAGAGATTGTGTGTCTTTGACTTGAGACTTCATTAAAAGCTGTTATCATGAACAATGGGGAGGAGCCGGACTGAAAGTGAAACTTGGACAAACTGGAGCTGGGGGTTTTTTTTCCCCTCCTGCTCCAGCTGCAGGTCATGTTGCTGACCTCACTCTCTGTGTGCGAGCACGCTCGTGCTGTGGAGCTGGAGATAAACCGTGTTTGACAGAGAAGCGAACAATGCAGGGACACCCACGAGCCGGCAGGAATGCAGTTTGTGGCGACGCGTTACCAGCTTTGTCTCAGAGTGATTCACTTGGGATCAACAACTTGAACTCCGAATGATTCCTCCAGCAGGATCAGCACCTTCTTTTCCCCCTAACGACATCTGTGTGGTTCCCTTTTATAGTGAAAGCCGTTGGACTGTTGTCTTATGTTCAGACAGTTATTCTGTAGATGGGCTGCAGTTTCTCTGCACACCTTCTTTATTAGGCCAGTTTCTGTTTAGTGTGCACAGGCTTTGAGTAATCCACGTGTCCGCTTGTGAAAATTCTGCCTCCACCCGTGTACAATAGAGGTAGATGGATGAAGGAGTTTGCGTAAACAGTGGGCGTCACGCACTTTAAGTGGAACAAGTCATTAAAGAGAACGTGTTTACTCTGCTTTTCCTGCTGCATGAACTGTATAAACAGAGCTCACCTGTCATCCTCCGCTTGCAGAAGCATTTTCAGGCGTTAAAATGCCTCCATCTGAACATCTACTGTTAAAACGCTGTGGGCTGCAATGAAAAAAGAGAGAACATCATGTAAAGCTAATTGATTTCCAGCAGGAATAGTTTGACGTTCTGAGAAACACTCGCTCTCTTTCTGGGAATCCTCCAACAAGAACTAAAACCAAACCAAACACACACAAAAAGGTCATTTCCTGCGACGTCTTGCCATCTCCACAGTGTCGCCTGGCAGCTGGAGAAGCACTCTGATAAGAAAACGTGCTGGTAATGAACCGGGTGGAAAACGTGGGGCTGCTTTCACTTCACCAACTAACACGTTGTCTTTTTGTATCTGATTGTCCATCTGCATACAGACACAAATATGCTTGTGGTCGAGCTGCCCTGCTCGAGGCACCAGGGGTTCGTGGTTTCGTGCCCTGTGCAGGGACACTTCGACATATGGCCAGTAATCAGTGGGGAACCGGGAAGAGAACCCCCCCCCCTGGAGCACTGCTGCTTTCCAAGGCTGGAATTGTTGTTATAAGCGATGTAGAAATCTTAATGAGATTTGAAATGAGTTTTGGATTCACGTCAGTTCAGTGGCTCCTTCACCAAGTTTCCTTTCTAGCCCGTCCAAAAAAGGAGGCGGCTCTGCCTGATGGTGGTCGGCGGTGTGGGCATCAGGGTGGAGACTGTGCATGTGCAGAGTTCCTCTGTGGATTAGGGGAGGTCATAGTCAGAAGTGGAGTCCCCGACCAGCCAGGACACTGGCCCTGCGGGGCCTGTGGAGTGTGGGGCAGGTCAGAGAGGCAGGAGAACCAGCGTGAGCCTCACACGTGGCAGTCGAGGGGCTACCTTCACCTTAGGGTCAGAGATACTGTAAACTGTGGCCTTGTGGCTGCTTCAGCTGCAGCACATTATCTCTCTGTCCTTCACTAAGTCTCAGCTGCTCTGGAAAGTCCACAGAAGTCCCAGTCTGACGCGGTCTGTTTCTCTGGTAGAAAGTGATTCGGATGTTGTAACAGCTGATGTGGAAATACTTTATCGTTACTGTGCATCATTAACAATTGTTTGTGAATAACTCAGTCAAACCTTTACTTTTACTTCACTTGGCAAACGCTTTTATCTAAAGCGACTCACAAGGAAACTTTGACATTTCCTTCGCTATATGAAAGTAAAAGTGGCTCTGAGTGCATTTTTCCACAGTGCCATCACGGCTCGGTACAAAAACACAGGAAACTGTTGTAGGTGGTTTTGTGTTGTCAGTAAAACTCGTTTCATCTGTTCCCTTTGTCACCAGACAAGTTGTATTTTAACATTAACTTTTACCATTTTAAAATGTGGAAACAAATATGTGTCCAGATTTTCCCATGTGACCCGAATGCAGCACAAGCATGAAAATTCTTTCCTCAGAGCCTGAAGTCAACAAATGATTCAGAGTTTAGTTCTGCAGAATATACAGAGGATTAATGGAGGGGACGTGTGTTGCTAAACCAGTGCTGTGAGGCAACAGGGAGATATTAATGACGCTCTGATAAATCCAGTCCAGACAGACTCAGAAATGAGGCATCGGAATACTTTTCAGTTTAGTTCAGTGCCAAACAAACGGGTTATTGTTTGTACACTTTTATTCATTTAGAATTGAATCTGTTCTGGAGCAGCTGTACTTGTTTACCTGAGCGATGGAACACTGATTTCAGGAAGTGGTTTTCATAAAGAAGACTTGACTTTCCTGACAGGCCGAGACGGTTTTCACACTCAGTGTAATTTATTTTTAAACACTTGCTTCCATGAAGTTGAAATCCGACCTCTTGTCAAACGGCATTTTTCCTCATGTGATAGCGACAGCAGCCGAGAGGCAGAAAGGAAACATGGGAAGAGAAGGAGTGTATGACAGGTCTGCTTCACATCCCCAGTGTTTCCTCAGTGTTTATACCCGGTAATGTGTAAATGTTTCCGGCTCTGACCTGCTGAGCTTCCTGTTGCAGCTTTTATGGTAAAGTGAGTCAGGTGTGGTTTCACTCCTGCAGGTCTTGGATCTGTGCTCAGGAGTTATTGTCGTTTACGTGTCCAGAATCTGAGCTGTTCCAAATGCACCTGAGCGCGTGTGGTCTGGGGGGTGTTTCAGGGGAGACAAAGAACGAGAACTGGGAACTTCCCACCCACCAGAGTTTTACTCTGATGAGGGAACTGAAGCCGAGAATGTTTTCAGAAAATCAGTTGAATGTTCATTTTGGTGCCTTTAAGTCACTTTGTCTTTAAAGCGTAAAGAGGTTTGATTCGTTTAAACCACACATGCTGAAGGTGTTTGATAACCGATCCGACTGTATCTGTATCAGTATAACTTTGTGCTGATGTCTGTTTGGGTCTTTTTGGATCTGGTTTGATCCAGTCTTTCTGGTTTTTATTCAACCTATATTTCTGTGTGTTTTGTAGGTGAGCAGCCGAAAGGTTCATCAAACATCATCTCTGATGGGAAACTCAGTAAGTACAAGGCAGCGTCTTCACTGTCACGTTACCTTTTATTTATTATAAAATACTTTCAGCACTGAGCTGCTTCTGCGTTTCTTCTCCTACCAGATGTCGTCCCATCAGGTGAAGATGAAGTTCGACAGCAGAGCAGACTCAAAAGGCTCAGTGCCATGTTCCACCCCTTCCACATCCGCAAAAAAAGAGAGGGTGAGTATGAGACCGCACTGCTGGAGAAGCGCCTCTTGCTTTTCTCACCTCTTATGTCACAGCACAGGAAGTGTTGGTTAAATGACATTTTGCTACATCTGGTGCAGAACCCCTAACCCATTATGCAGATTTGTTCCTTTTCACAACGTAGTCCGGTGGTAGTACGCATGGGTACGATGCAAACAGGAACAGCTCATTCAGCATAATTCACCAGAAGGTAAAACAACACGGCTCAAACTGTAGTTACCTCCATGTACTTTAAGGCATCATGATCATGATCTGATCAGTGTCAACGGACTCTAAGAAGAACAGGTGTGTGAGCAGGAGAAGAAGAAGAAGCTGCAAATGCTCTGAATCAAATTTACGTATGGTGCAGGTTGTCAAATCAGAGCAGCTCAGTGGCCGCACCAACAGGACCAGTGTTTGGAGCTCATTTCTCCTAAATGAGCTTCAGGCACATCAGTAAACCTGCTGTGTTAAACAGGGTAATAATAGTTCAGATTACTTTACCAAATGAACTGTAAATGAGCAATAAACCCAAACCTTGATGCCCGTCAGCAAAATAAAACATTCACTTCGTTTTCAACCTCATTCAATCCTCCAGTCAAGTCGAAACAGCAGCTCCTGTGTTGCACCAACAGGCCCACAGCTCAGAGGAACACAAGGCTGCCAACCTGAGGAAAAGAAAACTCGCTGGGGGGCTTTTATTTGAGACAAAAAGGGAGGAATGCAGCTGAAAACACACGAGCAGGCCTGTGAAGGAGACGCGCTGGAAGCTGGGGGGGTGTTGTGGGGGTGAACAGTGGTTGTGTGCCGGGGACGGCGTTGAATGAATTTGTTCTGTCACAATGACGGATTCCATCCGTGGACAAGAGACAATTAAGTGGATATATGTAGACTCCTCCCTGCAGTAATCACCATTATCATCATCTGGAACATTTCAGAATAGTTCTTCGCTGTAATGTGAACTTCAGTGCAGCAGCTGCGTCACTTTGCCAACCACACGGCAACGCACTTAGCAACCGTACAACAGGATCCAACAGTTTCTAATGAAAGTGTGCCGTGATGGAGGGATTCACGCGTCAGCGTTGCACAGACCTGTGTCGACAGCTGCGTCCATGAAAATCCCACATTTCTGCTGAATGATGAATCGACTGAAAGAGACGAGATAAAGCGTGTCAGTTACTGAACTTTAGGAGTGTTTGTGGGTGTCTTTTTGAACTTTGGTCAGACCCAGACAACAAATCAATGAGCTCTAACGAATGTGCAAAGTTTAAATCCAGTATTGTTTCTGTTCATATTGACTGTAGCTGCACCCTCCCTCTCTCACCACCACCTTCTGATCAGTGGTTTCATTTCCCAGTCTCCCTCTTCCCCACACAGGGACTGTAACATGCTGTGATGTGAAGCATTGCTCCGTCTGCTGTGAACCTTTCCATCTGCACGCTAACGCAGAATTCATCTCTACCTTTGTGTGCAGGAGCGACAGAGCCTGAGCCTACGGAGTCGCTGTGCCCAGAAGCAGCAGGAGACAGCGCGTCCCGGCAGCACCGCTACGTCAGTGGCCAGTACTTTTTCGAGTATCTGGTGGTGGTCAGCCTCAAGAAGACTAAAGACGGCAGCAGCTATGAGCCTCAGATCACCTACCAGTTTCCAAAGGTCAGTTTGCACAGCTACACGGGGAAAGTGAAGCTGGCAAACAGAGGAACAGTTCAACAAACACCATGACATGTAACAAATTTCAGACTTCACGGGTTCATATCTCCACATACACGACTGCTGCAGGAACAAACCTGCAGTATGTAACACAAACATGCGTCTGTGTATTTTAAATGTCTGTAGCAGCAGAGCAACAAACCTCAAGCTTGTATAAAGATGTTTGGACACATTTTCTAAAAATGACATCTTCTCTAGTCAAGCGTGAATCAGAACTGGGCATTTTAAAGAAAACTAAGAAAAAAATGTGATACTTTTCTAAAGAAAGGAGGCGTGTGTGTGTTTACTTCCAGAGAGATGGGATGGCGAAATATCAGAAGGAGGAGGAGGAGAAGACGCTAAAGGCAATCACTCTCTTCTGTTTCCCGGAGGGAATCAGCTGGGCTCCACTGACAGAATATCACAGGTGCAGCTGCTTTTTATTCCTGTGTTTATGCTTCACTGGTTTAAATCCGCTGGTCTGACTTCATCTTCTTGCGTTTGCAGCGAGACCTTCTCGTTTGTTCTCACCGAGATCGATGGCAGCAGAAGAAACGGGTACTGCAGGAGGTTACTGGTCAGTGTGGACTGAAGCGAACTTCACCTGCGTCTTCGTTTAGAGTCGTTTCCTAACGTCTCCTCTGTTTTTTGCTCTTCACTCTGCAGCCTGGGGGGAAAGGAGCTCGGCCACCTGAAGCGTACTGCATCATCAGCAGCCTGGCTTGTTTCGGCCTCTTCTCCAAGGTGCGTTCAGATGACTCCTCTAAAAGAGGAAATGGCGCTGTCTCGTTTTTAGCTCATTTCCTTATGTGGCCAGATGGCAGCATGAAACCACCACGTGATTCATGAGAAAGCAGCTCTGAGTTTCTGCACCTGCTGTTGCCTTATCTTCTCATATTATCGTTTGGAACACCAAATACCACACGCCACTGCTCTCGGCCCCTCCATCACCCGTCATATGTGTAATATTAACAGAACAATAAGTTTATCGAAGGCGTCTCCCAGTTTGCTTTGAACCAGAAAACTCGCCTGAGTCAGTTTTGTGTTTGATCAGTGGTGTTTGTCATCTGCTCTACATGTGACCTGGGAATGAATCGTTCTCTGAGCTGGACCTGTAAAAATAACACTTAAGTACACTATTATTTCAAAGTTATTATATTTTATACAATAAGTCTAACATTTTTAGTTTAGCTACTTCTCTGATTCAATTTTTTCTTGCCAGTATATCATGTGTGGCATGTGGATTAGGTCCTGCTCTGAACTCTAAGCTTCCCTAATATAGCTAATGTTTTTTTATTTTTGTCGTGATGGTAACTTGCTGTGTGGCTTTAACATGTTTTATAGTTAGGTGGTTTATTTCCACACGGTGTGAACCATGAGGAACCTGGAACAGCAGTGTAACGACTCCGTGTTCTCCTGTGTGAGCAGATATTCGACGAGGTGGAGAAGCGGCGGCAGATCTCCATGGCTATGATCTACCCATTCATGCAGAAGCTGCGAGAGGCTCAGTTCCCAGCTCCGGGAAACACTGTGGAGATTAAGAGCTTCATTCCTGAGTCGGGCACTGAGGTCAGAGCAGGAGCCCTTCTTGTGTTGTTTTTGTTGATACGTGCATCCAAAGTCCGTGTGGACTTTATAGATCCACTGAATCATTTCTCTTCTTGTCTTTGTCGCCGTTTATCTTGACTCTGTTGGTGTTTTTTTCATAATTTAGTCCAACCATGTTGGAAATAACGTCTTTAAACATCTTAAATTGAAACCTGACTACCACTAAAATACCACATAGACTGTAGCAGCATCTACACGGACTAGATTCCTGCTTGTGAGGGATTTCAGGCAGCCTAACATGATGAGTAATCTGGAGGAGGAGCCAACATTGTCCAATAAGCTGGGACTTCAGCCAAGCTGCAAGATGGAAACAGCAAGTAGATTTAGTCAGCACTGCAGAGGGGACAGCCTCGTTGCTGGAAAAGAAACTCCCTGGTTCCTCAGAACAGATAAACATGATTTATGAGGCAGTTGTGGCATACATGCCGTCTGCAGAATTTCTCTGAAATGTTGTGAAATAGGCTGAAAAGATGTTTTTAAAAAACTCTCTCACACACAAACCTGCACACAGAGTCAAGTATCAGTATGATGCATGAGATCCTCCAGGTGTGTGTTTGTGTGGAGTTGTGTCTGGACACGTCCTGCATTACCCAACCTTCACCCCAAAGCACAATGTTTCCACCATGTTTGAACAGCTCCCTGTCATCTCAAGTATTCACCCAGTCTGGCCATTGTGTGCGTGTGCGTGTGTGTGTGTGTGTGTGTGTGTGTGTGTGTGTGTGTGTGTGTGTGTGTGTGTGTGTGTGTGTG
>JAUYWH010000025.1:1816679-1852896 GCA_034779795.1 Ctenopoma multispine | reverse complement strand
TGTGTGTGTGTGTCTGTGTGTGTGTGTGTGTGTGTGTCTGTGTGTGTGTGTGTGTGTGTGTGTCTGTGTGTGTCTGTATGTGTGTGTCTGTATGTGTGTGTGTGTGCGTGTGTGTGTGTGTGTGCTATAGTTAGTGTGACCAGTCCTCAGGGTGGAATGGGGACAGGGAGGTTCTGTTGGTGGCAGAGAGGGTGGTTGTCTAAATATGTGGAAGCGTTCAAACGAGGCAGCATGTCCTCCCTTCCTTCAGAGCTAAACAAGCAGACCTGCCGAGGTGTAGTGAGAGCTGAAGCTCGGTGGAGTGATGACAGTGGTGACTTTTCTTCCAGATCATCAGTCTGACCCGGCCGTTGGATTCCTGGCTGGAGCACGTAGACTTCACCACGCTCTTCAGCTGCCTGACAGACGAGGAGGTGCTGCTGGTGTTTGCTGCGGCCGTCCTGGAACGACGAATCGTTTTCATCGCAGATGAGCTGGGGTATTACACCCGTACACTCATCTAGAAAACAACACAGTGGAGATCTAATCGAGCTTATGCAAGCAAACTTTATGGACCAAAGCCCCGTACAGGGTTAAAGTGTAGTTTATCCAGTGTCCAGTCCAGACTGAGATTTAGAAGCAGTGTCTGAAAGCTGCACGCTCTTCGCTCATAGCTGATAATTGTTCAGTTATTCAATCGTGCTCTGTGCACGTGAATTTTGACTGTGTATGACAAGTATACATGAAACTGACTTCACTACCAGAAGAGCCGAGCGGGAACAAACTGATAATAACTTCATGGTCTCCGGCCTCTCTCTCTCTTCTCATGTGCTGATGTGAGCTCGTATGTCTCTCTGCAGCACGTTATCCCAAGTCATTCATGCCGTGGCGGCCCTGCTGTACCCCTTCACATGGCAGCACACGTTAATCTCCATCGTTCCGGAGATCCTGATCGACGTAGTGATGGCGCCCACGCCCTACCTGCTGGGAGTCCAGAAGCGCCTGCTGGAGCAAGTGACCGACCAAAGCGATGTGAGTCATCACAGGGAACAAAACATCTTTAAAAGCATGTGAGTGAGTTTACGGGTGAATTCCTGTTGGAGTGACCTCCTTCCTTCTGTATCACAGCTGCTGGTGGTCGACTTGTCTGAGGACAAAAAGAAGACCTTCATTCTTTTAGTAAGTGTTTCATCAACAAACATGTTGGAGCCCTTCATTTTATTTCTTATGTTATTTTAATTCTCTGTGTGTGCTTTTCCAGATTGGTGACGAAGACTCTATTCTACCACCGAAGCTCAAAACTGAAATACTAGAGGCACTGAGTAACAGACGAAAAGAATCAAGTGAGTAAACTCAGAACACAGTCAAACACATGAAGGACAGAAATATGCTTTTGCCCCTTCGTCACGAGTTCTCTTCTTTCTTTCAGCGGTGGAGGAGCTGAACCGGGTCGTGTCGGAAGCATTCCTGCAGTTCTTTGTGAAAACAGTCGGCCATTACGCCTCGTACGTGAAGCGCGGCCGTGGTAGAGAGACGGGAGTGTTTGAGAAGAGAAGTTTCTACAAGGCCATCGAGTCCAAAACCACTCGACACTTTGTCAAGAGGTTCATCCAGACGCAGATGTTTGACCTGTTTATCCAGGAGGCGGAGAAGCACCCTGAACACCAGCAAGGTGAGGACTGTGAATGCATCACACGCACGACACAGAGATGAGGGTGAGCCCTGTCCAGATTCCTTTATGGTAGGATTTAAACACACTGTAGATGCAGCACGGGGCCTTTTCCCTTCTGTGCAAAGTTTAAGAGTCAGAGGAGGAAGTAACTAAATACATTTACTCAACTACTGTAGTGCAGTTTTAAGTTACATTTACTTTACTGGAGTACTCTTTCCACTTCAGTTCAGAGGGGAAAATATAATAGTTTCTATTTGCTGCATTTTTTAAATGGTTTAGTTTCACTAATATGTAGCCGACATTTATTTTTTGATGGTAACTAAAATTAATAAATTAATGCTGATTTATTTTTCAGATGAAGCTGTGAGAGGATACTTGATTTATGAAGTACTTTTTAGAGTCTTTACTCATTACAGTAAACACTTTTAAGTGGTATTTCTTCTTGTAGTGGAGCGCTTACAATTAATATAAGAAATATTAATTTATTCTGAATTTTAGTGCCTTTCATAAGTGAAACACTAAACATAAAGAAGACTGGAAGTACTCTTAATTAAAAAAATATAATAGTAATTGATGATATTACATTTAGTACCATGAAAAACAAAAGTCAGCAGAGATCCCTGTGCTGCTCTCACTAACCTTCTTTGTCTTACGGTATTTATAAGAAGCTTTGGTGCCATGCGTTGCTCATTTTCAAAGAACATTTGTCGCCTTTGTGCACTGACCAGTTTGCACCTCTGATCTTAGTTCGTAGCCTCGTATCTGAAGAGTGTGTTTTAAGGTAACTGTGACAAAAGGGAACTGCTCAGTATTCAACACCTGCAGCTGGAAGGTGTGAATTAGTTTAACTCGAATGTCAGTTTCATGTCAGTTTCCACATTTAGAACAATTCTATATCTCACTATGATGAGTTAATAACCTCGGCACTAATTTGTTCTCCTGTCCTTTCGTCCTGCAGGAATATTTCACAAAATGATCCGCGACTACCAAGAGAAGAAGAAAGGGGACAAGACAAACAAACACTAGTTCTCAGGACGAGACTCCACCTGTATATAAATGAGTACATAGGAAAAAAATGTGAATGTTGCACTGTGTGTTTGTCCTGTGTTGGTTTGGTTTTAAATAAGTGTGAATTACTGTACGGCTACATTGCTGCTACTCTGTGAAACACTGGCAAGAGACTGTTGGGAGCCACAGTGTGTCGCTGATGAGCAGGGAAATAATTTCAAATAAAGACTAGCTGTTTTTTTTTAGTCCTGCTGTCTCTGATTTTTACACAACCAGGGCCCCATGCCTCATGGCTTCTTCTTCTCTTCCTTTTTTTCTGTCTTGACTGAAAAATAATTATGAATGAAAATGCAGGAAGTTCAGCTCAGCAGTTCACCTGCCCTGTTCTTTTCCTAAATGTCATGTATATTAACTGTTATGTGTGAATCGTGTATTTTCATGTACGTGTGATACAAATACAAACGTGTGGATGTGTCCGACCATGCTAAACGCGTGTGTGTTGCTGCTTTTTTTATATAATTTGGGAGAAATTATCAGCTGCAGACAAGGGAAATGTCAAATGTCATGGAATTCCCTGGGAGTTTATTCATTTATCTACAAAACTAAATAGTATTTCAAAGCAAGGGATGCAAGTATGGAACATAAAGTGTTTAATTACTGAACACACATAACATTTTATAAAGCCCCCAAATTGTTGAAGCAGACAATGCACAAAAAACAGGGTATGTAGGTATTTATTTTTATATAGATATTTGCTACAAAACAACACACTTAGCACAGTTCAGATTATGATTCCAGCTAATCGTGGAACATTTTTTACTAGTAACTCATTAAAATCAGTTTACTAGTGGAGTATTTGTACTTCATCATGAGTCGATTGTGTGAAGTGGTAATCCTACTGGCAGTGGAGTACTATACTTTCATTTTAAGTAAAAATTTACTAGAAGATTCAGTTTATCGGCTTCTGCCACTTCTCAATACAAGAGTAAACAATACAGATGACACCATTTATATGTGTATGTGTATGTCTATATATATAGAGAGAGAGACATACACATATGTGTATTTGTAGCCACTTGTTACAAAAGTCACCTGTTTCAGTCTGACAGACGTGAAATGAGAGAAAATGTAGTTTGCAGAGAGATGTAGCAGACATGTTTGGCCACTAGGTGTCAGGCTGGAGTTTAAACCGACGGTGACGCAACGTTCGCTAAAGTAGAGGAAGAGACGACAGCTACCGCACCTTCGACCAAGGTAAGCGAACAAAGACCAACTCTAAAAATACTGAATACAGAGACTAGAAGATAACACGTTGGCTGTTTCTTTACCTAATCTTCCTACTAAGTTGTTTCTGAACGCCCTCTGTCTTGAGGTGTGTTTATTTCACAACAAACGGCTCGAGCCGTTACAGCACATAACTAGCCACCTAACGCTGACCAGCTAACTTTCCTCTAGCTGTTCGCTTGGTTAACTTCAGGTTGTCGAGTCGGTGAAATGACAACAGACGTTTTCCGATCAGTGCTTTCAAAATAAAACTCAAAACATTGAGCGGGCGCCGAAATGAGCGTTTATCTAAACCACGCGATTTTATTTTGAAGGCAGTATCCGGTCTTATTCTCATTTTTTCTACTAACTCGACGAACTGTGGAACTTTAATAGCTAACTAGCAAGCTAACTAATGTTAGCAGGTTAAAGCGTTTGTTTATTCGGCTTTAGATTGCCGACAACAACCGAAACTTAACATTACAAACTGTTTTAGAACTCAGATGACACCAGAGAATGTTAATTATTCAGTTAAATGACTACAAATCTGAATCTCTAACGTTCAGGTAGTTTGCAGCACCGAGGGCTACGTTGCAACCGAAACTAACAACTTCCAACAGTAGCTGGCTAATTTAAGTCTTGCCACAGGCTGTGTTCGTCTCTTTTAACAGCAGCCAGCTAACTTGTTTAACGTCATTATTCACGTTTTTTGAAGCCAGTAACGCTGTGCATGGACTCGATGAAGTTAACTTAAAGGAGGTCAGGTTCACATGGTTTCAGGTGTGTCTTGAAAAACACTCGTGTGCCCGGATGTACTGTGATACAGTTTTGTTTTTCTGTAAATAGTCATGTTTATACTGGCAGTCAATGTAAATGACGAGGGACTGACATTAAAACTTCTTTCTGTGCCAGTATGCATGCTAATGTGAGACTGTGGTCCACAAACCGCAGGTGTCAGTGGTTTGATTCTCACCTACCCTGGCCACATGTTGAAGTGTCCTTGAGCAAGACACTGAACCCCAAGTTGCTCCTGAATTTGTCTCTTGCATGTATGTCGCTCTGGATAAAATAATTTCTCAAATAACTACGTGTAAGTGTTCATCTGAAGCTGATATCAGGCTGTAGTCATCAAACGTCCCTCCTAAACCGTGTTTCCTCGGTGAGTTGCACTGCGATGGAAAGTGAGTGAAAATTGTGGATTAATAAATCTGTAATCACAGGAGTCATTCACTTTATTTGTCTAATCAACTGATGACTGAAGCTCACGTTAAGGTCAGACAAAGTATGAACATTTCTTTTGGCACACAAGAGGAACTGTCTGTTTATGACCTCATTTACATTGAAATTTACATTAAAGTCACATTACAAAGGCGTGAGGGTGTTTTATTGGAAAACAAATTACAGTAGGAAAAACCTGCTGGTGAAAGACAGACTTGTGTACTAGTCTTTTTATGCTGGTCTAACTACATTACAATTCTGTGTAGGCGCCGATGATCCTCTTAACACAAAAATACCAAATTAAGTGTACAGATGAAAGGACAAATGCACATACTGTACAACTCTTACAGTTTAATTTAATTGTTGACAGTCCACAGCTTCAGTGTGTAAGTGTGCAACATATTGGAGTGCAGCTTGCCTTGGCCCCCTGTCTATTTCACAGACGGACTCTAACGTCAGTGCTTGCACAAATTAGATTTCCTCATCATTTCTTCATAACTGTACGGTCAATGTTGTTGACATCATTCAGCTCAGGGAACAGACGGGAGCTTGACTTCCTCTTTTTCTGGGCCAACTGTCATTTTATTTCATAGTTCCAAGTGTGCGTAACAGCATAGCATGGTCTAATAGTGCAGATCTCTTGGTGTCTACTTTACTGCCTGCTATCTAGAGTCTTGCTCCTCTGTGGTATGGTGTTGCTAAGTGTCCATTTTTGGTGTACAGATGTATTGTACTTTTCTCCCTCTCACCTCAACATCTTTGTGTATTTTCAAGGAAAGCATGGCGATGACCGGCCAGAGTCCGTGCTCCTCCATGAGTAACCACACCAGGGAGCGGGTCACCATGGCCAAAATGACCCTGGAGAACTTCTACAGTAACCTCATCGCCCAGCATGAGGAGCGAGAGATGAGGTAACGGCCACAAGTTTCATATGTGCACATGGAAATTTTAGACTGGCTACACACAGAGCTTTCTCAGCACTTTGCATTGCACACTGATGTTTTGATGACATTTACCAAAATCCCAGAATAGAAAAAAAAAGATTGCTGCTTTTGCTTTTAACCTGATGCACACAGAATTATACATACTGCTTGAAAGGCAAGCTGATCAGAATACCCACACATACTATTTTTTGATGTGTGGGTTTGCATCAAGGGTGTGGCATATGTGAGAATTTAGTTGAGGGAAAACCACTTCCTGTTATGACAAATCGGTGTACTGACTATTTTACTGCAGCTTTCAATAACCTGATGAAAACAGGAGTTAATGGTACAAAATTCCACGTCTCAGCAGCAGTTATGAACATTAAACAGTGGGTCATTGATGGGAATTTTTATTAGCTTCATCCTTTAAACCACCTCCTTATATAAGAGTGAAGATTCAAAACACTTCATTAACCCCAGAGGGAAATTGTTTTTCTGTAACACGGTTGCCACAAGATGTAGTCAAATACTTCCAATAGGATGTGTTTTCATTTCATGTCTATAAAACAGTGTTAATAATCAACGTGTCTTTCCAGGCAGCAGAAGCTGGAGAAAGTGATGGATCAGGAGGGTTTGGCTGATGAAGAGGTGAGTGACTCCTGCAGCTCCCAGCACGTTCAGTAGCAGTAAGATAGAGTCTACACTTAAAATACCTGAAGTTGCTTTCACTTCCTGTCAAATTAAAATTATCTTTAGATTTCCTGGAACACTAAGTAGCCATTTTTAACTCGTCTTTTATTTTACACCTCCCAAGCGACTTAAGATTGAATTGTGCTTGTATAAGTTTGACAAAATAACAGTTTTAATTAAACCATTTTTTGGATAAATCTGAAAGTTTAAATTCTTAGATCAACTGTTCAATACAGAAATATTGGTGAATTTAAAATAGCAACAGTGCATCACACAACGTCGTGTATTTAATATTAGTTTGGGATTCATGCTTTGCAGAAACGTATCCGGCGTTCTCAGCATGCAAGGAAAGAGACAGAGTTTCTACGCCTAAAACGCACTCGACTGGGTCTTGAAGACTTTGAGTCCCTGAAGGTGATCGGCCGAGGAGCTTTTGGAGAGGTAAAACCTTTTTTACGTAAATATTTACATGATTGTAAATTCATTTAAAACATGATACTGCTCAATCTTCACAATCAACACAGTGAAAAATCTCACCCCTAAACCTGTCAAACTCACAATGGTGCATACAAACTGTGTAATCTACAGCAGAGTCACTTGGATATGCAACATTAATACCCTGAGCTAATGAGTAATAAAAACTCCAAAGACCTGATGATAACAGTATCAAAGTTTCCACAATGAGATTCTCCACAGCTCTGCTTCTTTGCCTGCTCCTCCAAACATCCTGTCGCTATAATTACGTTTCAGCTGAAACACATGAGTGCATTTCATTTTTATGGCCTGTAGGTTCGTCTGGTGCAGAAGAAGGACACTGGTCACGTGTACGCCATGAAGATCCTCCGCAAGGCAGACATGCTGGAGAAAGAGCAGGTGAGGCAGCGAGATACACGCACTGGAACACTTCTCTGGCTTCCAATGGACATTTTTCAACTCGTGTGTCTCTGTTCATCAGGTTGGTCACATCCGTGCTGAGCGAGACATTTTAGTAGAGGCAGACAGTCTGTGGGTGGTCAAAATGTTCTACAGCTTCCAAGATAAGATGAACCTCTATCTCATCATGGAGTTTCTGCCTGGAGGTATGATCCTCAAATCATGTCTGTTTCTGATCAGTCAGGCTTGATAAACTGCACCTCTACATTTCTTAACTACAAGTGAGGGTTAGAGTAGTTTTTTTGTCGACCTCTGCTGACTGTGACTCTGACTTTGGTCTCTGCTGCTGTTCTGCAGGAGACATGATGACCCTGCTCATGAAGAAGGACACTCTGACAGAAGAGGCCACTCAGTTCTACATAGCAGAGACGGTGCTGGCCATCGACTCCATCCACCAGCTGAGCTTCATCCACAGAGACATCAAGCCAGACAACCTGCTGCTGGACTCCAGGGTGAGTCATGGTTTTGTCTATTTTCAGTTTACGTGGACTGACGATAGAACAGTTTATTTAGCATTGAAAGATAATTTGAAAATTACGTTAAAAGATTTCATCAGTTAAAGTTCATCAGCTGCTTCTTCCTGTGAAAACCAAAACTAGATTATTTCCACTTTCGAAGAAAAGCGGCACTGTATGAGTGAGCTTGATCTAAAAGGCACATTTAGAAATAGTTTAAGACTTTGGTGAGTAGATGATATAAAGAACACATTATGCACATTATGACTAATATCATGTTGGTTATACAATAAGCAGAGAAGAGGAATGCACCTTTGAGAAGACGGGAAAGGAGACCTGAAGACTCTGTCAGTTAGAACAACACAAATAAAAACAAAATGTCCCTCTTCTTACCTTAACCAGTTTGCATATGTAAAGTACACTGAGTCAACGAATGTTACTACACTTAAACTGACTGTTGACAGGTGCTCTGGGGCTTCAGTTTGAGTTTCCTCTGCATTTCTCCTCATGATTCATTAGATCCAACCACAACAGCAGAGTGAAGAACATTAAAGGACTGGACGAATGAATGAGACCACTGTGATTATTTTGTTTAAATAAATTCATTTTGATTATCAGATCTAATTGATTGTTTGTTTCCAGGGCCATGTGAAGCTGTCAGACTTTGGTTTGTGCACGGGGCTGAAGAGGGCTCACCGTACTGACTTCTACAAGAACCTGAACCACAGTCTGCCCAGTGATCTCAGTAAGCAAAGTCAGGCAACCTTTTCCATTAATTTCAACTGTTGCTTGCATGCAACCTGAGCCACTCGCATGAATGTTGAACGACTTGTTTCAGTAAACCTTGCCATTTCTGTATTACTATACTCTGAATAATTGATCTGATGTTTTCTGGCTAAAATAAGTTATAAGTAACGTAACATTGTCGGCTTTGTCAGTTTGTTGAAGCGATGTCACATTTACATTCATGTTCCTCCTTCCTCCATTCATACCCACTGCAGCGATGGAAAGTCACGATACGCACGTTCTGCAAACGAGGAAACGATGATTAGACCTATGCTGAAAATCAAAAGCAGTGTGGTTTCACTGCTCATCTCCTACCTTAAAACAGGACAGAAGATTTAAACAGTTAATGTATTTACTGCTCTTCTCTCAGTTTGGAGACATGCTCATGGATCCTGCTGCAGCTGTGGTGTATTCATTTCATTCGTTCAATACAAATCTGTGACTGCAGCAACACTGTTAAGATGACGGAGCAGAGCTCTTTCTCTCCACCAACACCTACTTACGCGTGCCTGTCTATTAATGCGACTCAGCCGTTCAGACTTGTCAAGCTGAAAGTGAGATGTAAAAGCTACTAGGTTCGACCTCACGGCTAACATTTTCTTTTACAGAAAAGCGACCAGGCTGCTCCTTTACTCGTGAAGTCAACATATTCAGATGCTGTGAGATTAATAGAAAGGAGAACATGTCTGAAATGGGCTTAATAAGATGTTTAATATGTCAGTATGATCACAGCTTCTAATACTGAGCCGCCCTGTGTCCACAGCCTTCCAGAACATGAACTCCAAGAGGAAAGCAGAGACCTGGAAGAGGAACAGGAGGCAACTGGTAGGTCTGAGCAGAGATGTGATCAAATTTTGTTGTAAGAGCTGGCTCTTTGTCCATATTTATGATGATTATATGTACACAGCACAGTTTAAAAAGAAATTGTCAGTATTACAGGTTTTTTACTACGTCTGAAACACACCTTCATTTCTGGTTGACTCTCTCTATAATCAGATGACTCTGACTTAAGTCCAGTCTTCAGAAAAGTCGCAGCTGCTGATTGTGTGTAGACAGGCATTACTTTACTATGAGGTTTGACTCAAAGGTTTTCAAAATATATATATTTTTGTATATGTTTTGTATAGTACTGAGTCACTGATAATATCCAGCTCCACAGATGACTGTTTATTGTCTCAACACTTCAGCGGCTGCTTCACATACTCAAAAAATGTTCTCATATCAAGGATTATTGTTATTTATACATTATATAGGTAAAAATACCGTTTGAAAGCATCTGTCATATCTGCTTATTGAATCTAAACAATTTTGCCCATTATCAAATCCATGCAAGTTAAACTTTTATTAAAATATGAATTAACACTGCAGGCTGAGTGACAACCTGATTTTTCAAACCTGTATTTACTTTTACACTTTGTCTCCTGTGGATCACTGCCTTAGTCAATATGGTCTCCTTTACATATTTATAAGTCTCCACTTATCACAGTTGGGGAGAACTCAGAGGATTCACTTTAACAAAACTTTAAAAGCCTACCTGATGAAAACTGATAAAGTGTTTTATGCACAAAATTAATTTTGTTGAAACAAAATCACCTGTATGGTCATCATATACAAACAAAAATCTATTTTAGCTTCATGTCATTCTCTGCATTGTCTTCTCGCCGTCAGGCTTTCTCCACGGTGGGAACCCCAGACTACATCGCCCCAGAGGTCTTCATGCAAAATGGATACAACAAGCTCTGTGATTGGTGGAGCCTTGGTGTCATCATGTATGAGATGCTGATAGGTAGGATAAGATACAGTCACCTTGATCATCCTCAGGAGTTTTAAACCAGACCACGCCAGGTGTTTATGATGATCTTGTTGCCACGTGCAGGTTACCCTCCGTTCTGCTCAGAGACACCTCAGGAGACATACAGGAAAGTGATGAACTGGCGAGAGACGCTCATTTTCCCTCCAGAAGTGCCTATATCAGAGAAGGCCAAAGACCTCATCCTCAGGCAGGAACACACCTCTGTTTATCTTTGATCACTCTTATTTGTACCCTAGTAGTTGACGCAGCAGCTAGTCTGTAACGTACATGCTCATTTTCAATACTGACAGTTTATTTTGCACGTCAAATTTATCTGATAACATCCAACACTGCTGCTGTACGTCAGTGATACTAAACGAACATATGTGGTGAACAGATTCTGCTGCGAGGAGGAGCACCGCATCGGTACCACAGGTGTGGAGGAGATCAAGTCTAATCCTTTCTTTGAAGGAGTCGACTACGACCATATCAGGTGAGGAGGAAAATTTACTGTAAGTCTGACTCGAGTTCATTTAGAACCACGTCCCATCAGACCAGGGCCTTATTTCCTCAAAGCATCCTATGGCTGAGTCGATCATTAGGTCCATTAAGCGTAAGAGGTATTTCCCAAAAGTTACTGAAAAAGCTCTTAGTAATAAGTCTAATGAGTTAATTCTGACCACTTTTAACAGGCTACAGGGAAACACACCAGGTCTAAATGAGGACAGAATGAAATTTACAGTAGATGACGTGCATATTCACGACTTGCATAACTTACAGGAAGCACCGTTGCTTTGCTTTAGGATTGTAGTGGGATTAAGAGTAATATCTGCCTTGAGTAGTAGCTCAAACTTGACTTTCCAGTAACATGAAATATTAAATTTAGCAAGCTGAAAGCTGTGGAGTGTTTACTGCACACGAGGCATTGCTTTATTCCGGGTATACAACTTTTGTGCTGCTTACAACACTTTGTGTATTTTATACTGAGAATCATCGTCAGTACCACAGATGTTAAGAAGCTCTGCACTTACTCTAAAGAGCTGCTTTGGACGTGCATTTGTAGAAATGCTCTTAAGAAACCTTCTAACCTCTAACATCAATTTTAATCAGGAAACTCAGCTCAGGCTACTTTTAAGGCTTCTACTGTAACAAGCAGTCTACCTGACTTGAGCGCTCTATCCAAAGGACCCTCCCAACAGTCAGGTCAGGAGGCTTCTTTTGAAAGCGACCTTTTAACAGTAATGGTTCTGAAAACAAGACTGAAGCTGATACATTCCACCTCTTTGTCATTGCAGTCCCTCACATATTATTACTCCCTGATCCCCCCCAGATTTGATGTAGTATTCCAGACATCTGATGTTGTGGGTTTAAGACGACCTATTCATACATCCATCTTGTAATGTGTTCAGGGACTGTTCAAAATTGTAAGGTCATCCATGTTTCAAAAGGCCCCAGTGCCAAAAACTTTTAAACAAAACAGAAATGCAGTCTGAACTGAACTGTGGATGCAGATAATCGTTATGTCACGGCAGGCAAAAGCTATATTTAAGAGGTTTTTATACTAGTGAGCTGATGCACTTTTGCAAACAAGGAAGCACAATCCAAAGCAGGGAAAAGTTGCAATTTTAAATGTGTCCTTGTACTTGGATGCCCATGCAACTGTTCTCTTAGTGTGCGTTACAAAAGCCAGGCTAACATGTTAGCCAAGGTCTGAAAAGCATATTTTAATTTCGGAGACCTTTTTTCTGACTTCTCTGATCTGCTCTCCAGAGAGAGACCTGCTGCCATTCCCATAGAGATCAAAAGCATTGACGACACCTCAAACTTTGATGAGTTTCCTGAATCAGATATCCTCACACCATCAGGTACCCTGCCCATTTCTTCATATTTCACATTTTGCGCCTCTGATGTGATATCTGCAAGGATTAAAATTGTTCTTCTTCTCCTCCTCATTCTCCAGTTGCCCAGGTGTCCAACCAGACTGAGGCCGACCTGAAGAACAAGGACTGGGTCTTCATCAACTACACCTACAAACGCTTTGAAGGTCTGACCGCTCGAGGAGCTATACCGTCCTACATGAAGTCAGGGAAGAGATGAACAGCTTCAGACTGGCTTTTGTCCTCCATCACCGTGAAACCTGAATGAGTTGTCCAAACACCTGCTGTCTGAAGAACTTGAGCCCTGAGAGGAGAACAGTATCTGTTCTCCAGGTGACCTGAGTGATGAGGATTAGTTTCACACAGGACTTTTTAAATAATAACAGGGCTAAATTTCATCCGTTGCTTTCCACTGTAGGAACTCCTGCCTTTATTTCTGCAGGTCTTCACTTTCTCCGAGGCTTCCGATGGTACTTTTCTACTTCCTGCTCACACATCAAAACTTGAACTGGGATTAATATGGTTGTGATTCTCTCCACTTGCCTTTTCCATCTGTGGATTCAATGGGATGTCTTCACTCCTGATACCAGCATCATTTATATTCTCTCTTTTCAAACCAGCACCAGTTTGTTGGACGTACTAAGGGCTCGTCTCCTTCCAAAATCAGGACATCCACTCCATTTATGTCCATGTATGTTAACTTATCAACTCAAACATTGCATTAAGTTGTCACTTGAAGTGAATCAGGTGCTCTTCAGGGATTCTGTCCAAATGTTGCTTGTTGCTTCCCACAAAAGCTCACCATGAGGCTTCCCAAAAGCGCTGCTGGCTTCTTAAGATGACCTAACCAAAGACTGTGAGCTGAATAATGCTTGTGCTTGATCTCTCTGTCACGTTGTCTTCTTCTTCATAGTTTAACATTTGCAAGATCTGCTTGTTGAAAAGCATAAGTATACGAGAATGATGCATTTTGTGGAACAAACCCAAGAGTCTTGTTACATTTTTGCAATGATCCACTTGCATTGAATTATCTTTAGCACCTTATGTGTTTTTTTTTTCTTTTCTTTTTTTTGTGTGTGTGTTTTGGACTGGGTGTTTTTATTGGTCTGAAAAGTACAGTTGTTGTCCTCATTGAGTTTGACAGGGGAGAAAAGGTGGTATCTCTAAATGCTAAAGTCACCATTACTCCACAGCGCCAATTAAACTTAGACTTGGCACGTTAAAAATCAGGCTTACCCTGATCTGATCTGTTCAAGATTATACAGAATGGATGCACCATCTTTTTAGGCTGTTATCTTTTTGTTTTCACATAGCAGAAAAACGGGGATCCTGAAGAGAAAAAAAACTTCTGTTAAAAATTCCATGTGTAATGTGGTTGTTTTCCAAAAGGTTTGCTTTCAGTGACGTTAAATGCAGTTTGCATGAGGATGAAAGGGCAAAAAAGCTTCAGAGAAAAAGCTAAGTTTTAAAAAGAAATGCTCGTGTACATGTGCTAGGCCTTAGACATATATGGCCTCGTGAGAATAAATAATAAACAAATGTAGATACTACTACTACTACTACTACTACTACTACTATAGAGATAATACTCTGTTCCCAGGAGTTTTGTTTCAGTTGTGGTGCAGTTTAAATGGTCCTTTTGCTTTGGTTGTTGCTGCATTCATAGGACATTGGATTGGTTTGTTTCAACTGACAAGGAGGTGGAGTTACTTACAAAATGTAGAAGCACATGGCTGACTATTCTTCAGTGAACAAAATATCCAAAATGCTGTCCTTTAAATTGAATGTACATGAAGTTTTATGGAGTCATGCAAATGCGTTTTCTTGCCACAGTAATTCCAAAATGCTGTTTGTGTGAATGTAGCCTGGACCATACAGTTGTTTTTATCTTTTTCTTGACACATGAGGTAGAACTATGGAGGCCAAATTCTCCCAGAAATGGTGAATTTCCATCAAAATGGTCATATTTTGCCATTAAAATATAGACATATTAAATGTCATAGTCAATCTGTTGTATTATTCAAAATCTGTCTTAGTTTGTAAAAATTTAAGTTGCCAAGTCAAAACCAATGACACAAGTTAGAATTGTGAGAGATTTCCTATGTAGAATTATTATTATTAGCTTCAACTACAAAATCAAAACTATGAAACATTTGTCAGCAAATATTAAATTGCATCATGATCTCTAATTAGTATTTTAGCGAGAGTTTGTAGTTTCTTAGCGTAGCAGATGTTACTTTGATTAGATTGTGTAGTATATCATAACTTTGACTTAACATATATTAGTTTTCTTTGTATCATACTTCTCCTATTTCATAACATTTAGACTCGGACCTTGTTTACTAGCTAAAATTCGGACATGTAAAATTTAGACTTTGAACAATAACTTTGAAGATGACTCTGCATTTTATAATTATGACTTTTAAAAAAATCTACATTTTGTCCTCTCTCCTAATTTTAACTTTTGTCATTCCCACTTTCATCCTTTTTTTTTTTTTTTTTTTCTGGCAGGAATGAGCTTCCATATAAAACGGTTCAGTCTTACTGTCTGTAATATAAAACTTTATGTATTCAGGTAGTGTGTAGATGACGCTCAGCACATTGTAACACATTAGGAAAGCATGCAGTGACGCTTTTTTTCTATGACGGGTCAATCTTTTTTAACAGATATTGAAATGCTCCTGTTATGTATGTTTTCACCAAACTGCAGACAAGTGAGCTTAAAGCAATAGAGCACAGTGAGAGACTTTTTGTTGATGATGATGATGCCGCATTGTGTGTGTGTGTGTGAGATTTCAGATTGTGGGTGAGGATGTGATAATACTCAGTAAATCAATGCAATATTGGCTCGTTTGAAGGTCTGTATGTTTTCTACAAGTAATCCTCAGTTGTGTGTGTGTATGCTTTGCTCGTGTCACCATGTATCTGAGAGTAAGAAGTGATGGGTTTTGGGAAGGTGGGTGTACATTATTTAAACCACTGTTCTCTTTTTAGCGTGTGGCTGTTTATTTCCTGCAAGTTGACAATGAATTACTCTGCACTTACTGTGTTGTGTCTTCTTTCACATTCGAATGAAGGGGAAATTTATTTAGGTGACGTTTCCTGCAGTGTTCAGCTGTTTGAAGATGTTAAAATAAGAACTAAATTTAAAATATAAAGGCAAAAATATTCTTAAATATGTTAAGAATTAAGCAACACGTTAAATTCCTGTGATAGGAAAAGAATAGACTGGGACCTGCAGGAATTGCATGGCCCCTAAATATTACATATTTAAGTCATAAGTTTGTTGGTTTTAAATGTTAGATTCCCTAACACTTGACATAATTTGAAACTGAAATGTAAGATTTAATTATTGTCCACCATACATACCTGGCTCATTTTTTATTAGGTCTGTTATAGGTCTAAGTGGCTAACTTTACTGACATAATTACTATGGTTCACTGCCAATTAATGTTGACAGCATATTCCATAAGTTATTAGAGGACTGCCAGGTAGAGTTGAGTATTTTCAAGTTATAAAGTTAATTGTAAATCTTTCTAATTAACAATTTCTGCAGTTGAAGGCACGTAACTTCACTTTCTTCTAACAAGAAACCAATTTGACTCACACTAAAGAGGATTACGGCCACTATTAACATTTTTGTTAATTTTCGGAGAAGTCTGAATTTCGACTTTGATCCAGAGAAAATTCCGAGATCAAAGTCACATTACGTTGTTTGTTGTCACGTGAATATTGTGACGCGCGAAATTCGGACGGAGGTGAAGAGAAGAAGGTAGGAAATGGAAAAAACGAAGGGTAGGAGATGGAGAAAAGTCCGTTCTATGCGCGTTTAGACAATATTACGACAGCAGGTTAAAACAGAAAATCGTTTCACACGTCGGACGTGACGTTTCAGCTCCGACAGGTTTGTTTGCACTTTGCGCCGCCGAAGTCGAAGTGTGGAAATATCCGATTTTTTTTTTGCAGCGAAAAAAAATGTGGCAGCTACTACGTGAGTTAAAAGACGTGTTTAGGCAAATCTTCACAGAAATATATTGAAAGAACATACAGCTGGGAGATCGAAGTGAGGAATAAGCTAACGTTAGCTTAAACGAAGCTAAAACAAAACCAGACTTCAGCGTCTTCCCCTCAAACGGTCCATGGTAAGAGGAAAAATGCTGATTTATATAATTAATACGTTGTTTTTGTCGTTTTACTTGTCACTGTGTTCTTGAAAGTATTAACAGACTGTTAAATTAAACGTTTACTGTTTGATGTGGTGAACATAAACTGATGACTTTTGATTGAAGATTTGATCAGAGTCGTAGCCTCTGATTTAGCCCTCACGTCCTCCCTAATAATCCCTTGTACTTCCTGATTCACTACCTGTCCTCCTCTCTCTCATTTTCTACATTCATCAGCTACTCACAGTACTCCTTCCATCTTCTCAACACGCTCTTTTTACTTGTTAGCACATCTCCATTTCTATCCTTAATCACCCTAACCTGCTGCACATGCTTTCCAGCTCGATCTCTCTGTCTAGCCAAACTGTACAAGTCCTTTTCTCCTTCCTTTGAGTCAAGCCTCACATACAACTCACTACAAGCCTTTTCCTTCGCCTTTGCCATACACCTGGCCTCCCAATACTCCTGTCTTCTTCCTTTATCTCTCTGACTATCCCACTTTTTCTTTGCTAACCTCTTCCTTTGGACACTTTCATGTACTTCTTCATTCAACCACCAAGTCTCCCTGTCATCTTTTCTCTGTCTAGAGGATACCCCAAGCACTCTCTTGGCCATTGCCCTCACCACTTCAGCTGTACTTTCCCAGTCATCTGGTAACTCTTCCCTACTACCATCCAATGCTGCCTAGCTTATTTCTCTCCTGACACCACCTTACAGTCTCCTACCTCTTTCAGATTGCACCTTCTGCATAAGATGTAATCCATCTGTGTACACCTACCTCCACTCTTATATGTTGCCCTATGTTCCTCCCTCTTCTTGAAGTATGAGTTAACCACACCTATTTTCATCCTTTTGGCAAAATCCACCAACATCTGTCCTTCTGCATTTCTATCCTTAGCACCATACTTACCCAACACCTCCTCATCACCTCTTTTCCTTCACCTACCCGTCCATTGAAATTTGCTCCTGTCACCAGTCTCTCATTCCTAGGAAAACTCTCTACCGCTTAATCTAACTTACTCCAGAGCTCCTCTTTCTCTTCTACCTGACATCCAACTTGTGGGGGATATGCACTGACTTTAAACTCATGACCCTGTCTGCCACTCTCTTCACCTCCACCACGCTATTCACATACTCTTTCCTTTTACCAGTCATAGTCCCTACATTTAGAGTCCCTACTCTCACCTCCACACTCCTGCCTTTCCTTCTCTCCTGCTGCTTCCTAATACGCCTTCCCCTTCTCCTATTCCCTTGTCTTCAGCCAACAGTAGCACAGTTTCTGCTGACACCCTATTGGCCAACAGTACCGGAGGTGGACGTTGTTAACCCGGGCCCCGACCGATCTGGTATGGAAGTCACATTTATTATGATCTGCATACTTGATTTGGCAAAGCTTTTATGTCGGATGCCCTTCCTGACACAACCCTCCCCGTTTACCCGGGCTTGGGACCGGCACTAGGAGCACGCTGGCTTTAATGGATGTTTATCTGACTTTACCAGCTATTGATTTTTTTCTGCTTTAGACAGTTTCTGCTGGTTTAAACAATATTCAGATGGCTGTGACTATCATATCTGGTCAAATGTGTTGGCTTGTCGGCGCTATAGCTTGGCTTGAATTGGTTCCTGAGTGTGTTATTTAGAATTATAATAATTTTGTTTGCTTGTCGGGCATCAGTAAATGTAACTGGTTGTTACTGGATAATAGCATCATATTTATGCCTCTGCAGTAAATGTATTGTAACTCATAGGTCATGGGTGTTGAGTTTTGTGTTAAAGCACTTTCCACTTGATAAAAGCTACTGTCACTGTAAATATGGAGTAGTTCAGTCAAATGACAATAACCTGTAGAGTTGTCATCCTGAGGTTATGTTAAGGCCATTTAATTTTCAGAGGATAGCACTGAAGGCCTACATGGAAAAATGCATGGCATGCCACTGGATTTAAGTCCTATCACTGTGTAACTGTTATTGACAACTACAGAGCCTTACATTAAATCATACAGTGCTAGAAGTAAAGTGTGTAGAGGATGTTGTTTCAGTTTCTGAACTTATTGAACACAAGGTTGGGTTCTTTTTATTTTCAGAACAACTGAAGGAGAAAGAAATAAGTGCAGCAAATCACAGTTACATGAATAAAACAGAAATAACAGTCTGGCAGTCAAAATATGAACATTGTCCAATCATCATTCACATGAGTTACACATGTCTGTGTGGTGTAACAAACACATTAACAACATGTGCAGTGGGTTTTAACCAATCTTCTTGGGAGACACTTAAATGCAAGAATTTGTGTGAAGGAATTAAAAAAGTTTTCTAAACAAATTTTTTTTACAACTTCAGGGTATAAAATTAATATCTATACTACTGTATACATACACATACATCACTGTTTCATTATTTCTTATGTAAGATTTTACATTGCAGCCATTAAAATTTTCCATGCATTTCTTACATATATACAGATTTTTCCCATAATTTTTAAAATGTCTTTAAACTAAAAAAATATAGCAATACTTTGTTAGTCTCAGCAAAACCAGACAAACTGTTTTCATTAACAGAACTTTGTATGAATTGCAAAGCCTTTAGATGCAGTGTCCCAGCTTTACAACTGAAATGGCTTCATATAAACACTGTGAATGAAAAGACAGTTATTGTAGCAACAGGCTGAGAGTAATAATTGCAGGTAAGTTTATTAGATTTCACAAATACATGAAAGATTATGCTGTTAATACTTATTTAATATGTTGAACATTTTTGTGTTTTAGAGCAGATGGTGAAGCAGCTGGTTGCAAAAGACTCCAGGAAAGTCAACATTTAATAAGTGAGACTATCAGACTTGTTTGGTGTCAATTACTTTGACATCTCAGATTGTGCTACTATTAAGTTTTTTTTAAATGACTATGTGAGCAGAAGGGATGTGTCATATCTGCATCTTTTCAGCTTTTCCTGAGAATATTTTGAACTTAAATATGAACATAGCATTAACAATTGTTCGCAGGATAATAGCAACTAATATGTATTCTTATAGTTTGGGGTGTGTTCAATAGAAAAGAGAGAAAGGAAATACTGAGGGTTTTATGTCACCAGCAGTTTGAAATATTAAACACTATTGTGCTCCAAGCACTTCTGAATCACAGATGATAATAAATTAGAAAACTTAGTTGATGTGCTGTAAGGACACAACAGCAGTTTCTCTAAATAGCCAAAATAATTTAATACAAAATCTATTTACCCAAAACAGAATCACAGCTTTTTCAATAAGCTGATACATATATATGTGATAAAGCAATGTTATAATCCATGTGTATAAATCAGATTTAAGACCAGCAAACTGAATAATGACCTGTCAAACTTTAAACATCAGAAATACAGAGTAAGCTAGCTGAGATAGTGGTTAGCTTGTTAGCACAAACCATAACTTTCGCTGTATTTGACATTGTCTGCTAATAAATCATCCCAAACCACGGGAAATGTAGACTGTATGAACTTTATGTGTTTACATCTGGCTGTCTGCTAGGTCAGTAGGAATACTCTAATTGCTGCAGTACCCATGAACCTCAGCAGCTGTATCTATGAAGCTGAGGCCATAAAATTCAGAGTAGTGTAGCATATTCACAGATATAGTTATTGCAGTAAAGAACAAAACACTGTATGCTTAACAGTTTCTGAACTGTCTGTATTAATGACGACTTGTAAAAAGACCAACCTCCGTCCTCGACCCACTGAACTAAAGCTCCTGTAATAAAAAGTCAATTGGCACTCGAGCTGCGTCCATGCTGCTCCTTCTATATCCAGATGACAGCAGCTGAAGCTAACAATCAGAGGGGGCGGCAGTGTTGTCTTTGGAAAATGTTTGTAAGCAGGAGGACAACAACGCCCCAGGAGGTGGTGATAATGATATGTCAGTCCTCTACGGAGGGCAGGGAGGTCACAGGCACCCGGCGGAAGAAGAAGCTGGATCCTCTGAAGAGGAGACCCTGGCAGAAAGGTACACATACTAACTTTAGAGGCCTAGAAATAATGACAGCTTCCATTCAAAATGTGACTATTTGTGGATGCATTAAGGAGAACTGGATACTGGATTACAACAAGGTGCTCAACTCACTCATATTACAGTGGAAATAACAATTTTCAGATGCAAAAAATCTAATTATTAATATTCCTAAACTCACAAAGTTTTTGACTTCTGTTAGCTTGTGATGCAGTGGTTGGCCCTTGTGTTCTGTAATAGTGAATATTACGGCACTGAATGTGTTCAGTGCCGTCATTAGACTCAACCCCAGCATCGCAGAGCACAGAATTTAACATTATTTACATTCACCAAAATCTTTACTGGGTATCACCTCTATAACTGAGCAATCCACAGCCAAAATATCAATCGTTATGAAGCTTATATGATTTCAGTTTTTGGTTAAACTTCCAGAAATGTATATTAGTGACATTATAGTTAAAGGCAATGGTGGCCTTCTTTTTGTCCTCCCCAGTTTCTTACATGAGATTTCAGAATAGAACTGAATATAATGCAGTTCTGTGCAACACTGCACTTTAACTATGAATTCAATAATGAATAAATCAATTAGTTAATTAATAATAAGATTTAAAAAAGAAGCTTTGATTATAATAGATCATTAATCCTCTTGGGGAAATTCTTTTGGACTTATTACTGAAACAGAATTAATTGCGAGATAATTTGTAATAACTAGAAATTAATTTGTCTATGTTGCTGCTTTTACTGTGACTCTGGATATAAAAAGCCTAAACCAGTAACAGTTATTCCTTCACTATAGATCATATATTGTTGACTTCTAGCGTGTCTACAGCTTCTTATTCTGGGTTATGTGATTACAGTCTACACATTTTCCACGAACTGACAGAGTTAAATGAGCCCTCTGATAACTGTTCAGGGTTATCAACGTAATGTGTGGTCAGGTGAATAAAGTGATGGTACCTTTTGGCTCAGGTGATCCCAGCAGTGCAGCCAGGACTTAAAGATGGGAGAGTGAGGTGGAAGACCTGCAGCCAGCCTGACAACACAAAGCACAACCAGACAAGACTGAAGCATCAGAACTGTGTCCAGTATTTAAAGGAATATGGACATTTTCAGCACAACACGTTGAATCACTTCATATGAAAATGTTATTTAGTTAACTTAATCATGGTTGAAAGACTCACCCGCAGTCGTTGACCGCCATTAGATCAGCCACCAGCATGAATGGATACGTTAGAACACTTACTGCAATCTGTAGAAAAACGAACGCAGCATTAATCTATAGTAATGGTGCTCAAGAGAAATTCACTGAAATAATAGTTTAAATTTGAACTTACGCCCATCACAAACTTAGTGTAGCTCCTTACTGCTGAGGCCTGAGTGAACTACAACAGAAAGACAGAGTCTTTCACCCAGGATGCCACGGACAGCAGCATGTAGTCACAAAAAACAAAACGTGTCTTAATTTAGCTTAGTGGTACTTTCTCAAACTAAGTGCAGACTATATGTAAATAAAAATAGTAACTTGGCTGCGTGACACAAACCCATCAGCTCAGTTAAACCACATTGTTTTTCCACATCTTGCACTCGCTGTACAGCTGAAATGTTCAAAACTATAGCTGTCACTTATGTTTGCCATACATATAGAATGTAGAAGTGAAATTAAGTCTCTTGTAAACCATTTTGTCCCTTTTTGTCAGCTTTTCTTTCTTGCATGCAAGGCAACACTTCTGTATCCGTCATGTCATCCAGTGCTTGGAATTTCATCATGTCCACTGGACTGGTCGCAAAATTTGTTCCTCTGAAGAGGAGGTGTAAACAAGCGAATAGATGGAATTTAAAAAGAGCAAAAGGTTGTGGTACGAACAAGTTTTTGTGTTTATCAAATATGAATTTGAACTGTAAAATCACCACAGGTTCTTTGCGAGGATAGTTAAGTTTGTGTTTGGCTGCTTCACCTGACAGAACAAACCTGCAGCAAACAGCCGAGTGAATTAGGATTGTGAAAACAGGCAGAACTTCCTCTGTTAAGACCTCTTTTTAAGGAGGGACACACTTTTTTAGAACTTTAATTTCAGACCCTATATGAATTGTGCAGCTACAGAATGGCACTTAATATCTGTGAAGAGGATGGACTTACATTTTCATCTACAGCGTAGGTGTTAATAAAATGAGCCAGGAGGTTACAACACCACAGGAAGAGAACCTCTCCAAGCACATGGGGCATTAGACCACTGCAAACACACAAAACACCACTCAGACTGATGGAGGTTAAGTTTCTGGGTAAAAATACAAGTAAAAATGTTAATGTGAACAGTGAAAGTATACGTATAACTCACACATAGAATCCAGCAACTCCTTCCTCTTTAAACATCTTGACAATGCAACTGAATATCCCACTGTAAATGTCACATAAACTCCATTAATGTGCAGAAAAGTTACTTCACACGAGAGAGATCTCCATTTGTTTTCTCTGTGATCTCGTAAAGTCGTTTGAAGGAAATACCTACTACAGTTACAGAAGGGAATGTGTGCACCTGCTTTAACAAGTACTTATGAACTTATACCTGTCTAATTGGTTTGGAGGCCTTCCTGTTCACTCACTACAGCCGTATCAGTGCTGTGATACCTTCACAAAACATTTCCTACTGCTGCGGTTTCACAAAAAAGGTAATTACACAATATGTAATATATTTACTAATTAATAACATTGTGTGTCAGTGTCTAAAGTTTAATGTTACGCTCAGCTTGGTTGTGTTCATCTACATTCAGTGTCCTCTACTTGGCAACTCGTGAGGAGAGTTAGGAGGCGGCAACGCTATTAAATATTTAAAATTTGGACTGCAATACTACTTTTAAACACTTGGTGTCAGTGCTACATATTCCTGTAAACTGGTAAAACAAACAAATATTAATGTGAAACCACATTTTAAATGGCTTTAAAGGAAATACTGTTGGATATTAGCGCCATTATGCAAAGACTTACCTGTACTTTGTCTCTCTGCCAACAAACTGGGCCATACAACGCACTGACATAACTGCCAAAGGAGAAGAAAAAGGGCGATCAGCAAAAGCAGTGTAACATTTGAACCAACACAGAATGGAAGAGTGAATACAAACTCTTACTGGTTTCTGCTATTTAATGTCTTTAATGTTGCAGTAAATAATGAAAATAATGAGCCCTAATTTCAGTCACACTGCTTTTATGCATGAAGCAGAAACAGCATAATAAAGTCATGTAACCAAAGATGGTGGCATAAACTTTGAAAGCCTCAGACCCCTGTCTGACACAAGGTGCATTTTGTACTGAACCCTATCATTAAAAAGAGTTCTGCTTTTTTTGTTGTTACTATAAACATTTACATTTATACAGAATCACTGTCATCAGCCTAATATCTATTTCCACACTGAGATAAACAGCCACCATCTATCTAAACTTCTGCATAAACAAATGGACAGACAGATGTTCTTCCTCTGGCTCTGACTGGGGGTGAGAGATCCTCAAGATAAGGTTACATATGATCACAGGGAGCACCACTGGCTGGTCCAAGAGCTTTGTCCTGAATCAACATCACAAAAACAGCAAGAAAAACGCTTCACTCTTCCTGAAAATAATAACAGTCAGTGGCTCCGGGCTTCTAAGACATGCTCTGTCTGATCGACCTTAATGAAGACGTACCGTGAAAAGGATGAGTGGCTACTCTGGACAGGCACTGGATGATCATCTCCTGTGTGGTCTGGAGACAGGAAACATTTTCAAGACACAGTCTGATGCAAGACTGAAAATATTCGTTTCAAAATAAGCAATAAAAGAGAAATACTGACAAACAATCTGTTCATTTTCTGGTGGACTTCTTTCAAACGTATTTTAACAAAACTGTTTTTGTAGTTTAACGAAAGAAGCCAGGATCCTCAACAAATATAAAGCACAAGTGACTGGGCAGAAGATTCTGACTGATATCCACAAATAGGTTTCATCTGTCTGTTAGAAATGTCGAATACAAGAAGATTATTTGGCGTCTGCCAAATGAACTAAAGTAATCCACGAGAAACCCATCTCTCACCTCTCTGACCACTTTCCTGAGTGATGTCGGCTGGTCGTCTTTCTTGGACTGAAGCTCCACCTGCTACTTAAAAAACTACAGTTACTTTAAGAGCAGAGGCCTGTGTTGTGCGTGATGTTCTTGCTTCACATAACTTTAAGAGTTCAGAGTTTTACCTGTCTAACTTTGCCCCTGACCACGGTGGAGATCACACTGGATGCGATACGAGGCGAGAGGCCACGAAAGATTCCCGTCTTTCCATCAACCTTCACAATGTGCTGTGCTGAAAACAAACGAATCTCACCATCAACTCCATCATATGTTGAAATGTGAAATGATACAACATTGATAAACTGCACCTCACTCACCATAGGAAAAGAAGCCAGGCAGGTATAAGACTGTTCTTCCAAACATAGTTGTTCCCACAGTCGGGGGGAGAGGTTCGTGTCCCACCTGGACAGAACAGTGACTGAGATTAAACACAGCTTTTTATGCTTCATGGGAAACAAGACTGGAAGTCTTTCTCTGACTCACAGTGCTTTCCCAAACGGGGAAGCAGTAGCAACAGCAGCAAATAGCAAGATGTAGTTTTGTACTATTTAGACTTCTAGATGCCTGAAAACGCCCCAAACGCCCACAGAACAGGGGAAGCCTATTTTATCCCACATCACACACTGATCAGCCACAACACTGCTAGGTGAAGCAAACACTGTCATTAATAAGAATAATAACAATGAGGTGTGGGACATATGAAGTGGGGAGTAGGCAGTTCTTGACGTTGTTGGGAGCAGGAAAAATGGGCAGCATAAGGATCTGAGCGGGGTTTGTCCCCAGTATGCAATGGTCAGTATCAAAGAAGCACAACCTGTGAACCGGCACATGGTGGGATCTTCTGTGGGAGTCCAGAGCCGGCTGCATTTCCTGATTACGCTCAGATCCTTCAACATCTACAGCACCATGCTGCTGCGGAGTCTGAGGAGGCCAGTGGCATCTTCTATGCTGTGGTCTGCTGGGACACTAACAGACTGGACCACTTAATCAGGAGGGCTGGTACTGTTCTGGGTGTGGAGCTGGACCCCCCCCCTACATCTGGTCCAAACTCCTCTCAATCCTGGACAACCCCTCCTACCCAGTAGGTAACAAGGCAAGACCTCTGTCCCTCTGGGATTAATACAGTTTTTTTTTTATCTTGAATCTACATAATATTAAGCAGGTGTCTGGAAGTCCAGTTGTCATGAGTCAACTTCCAGACACCTTCACCTGGACGGCTCACAAAACCTGTTTCAGTGTTCACCTGAGCACCTGACTTTTTTTAGTTTGAAGTTTTTCCTTTAACACGCGAACTGTGGAGAACTGGAGCCGGTCACCGGTACCGACGGTGACACAGACTTTAACACAGCACAACAGAAACAACACACTGCTACAGGCCTCCAGCGTTAAAGAACGAGCACAGGTGAGGAGCCCACCGAGCCGAGCTGACAGTCTACATGTGAACACGCCGTTTTCAGACCCTGTTACTGCTACTGCTAGCTAGCAGCTACATTAGCTACCTGTATCAGCAGCTTCACGTACAGCAGCGGGTGTGTGATGGCTGTTACCCCCGCTCCCAGCAGCAACACTGCGGTGTCCACATCCACAGAGGACCGCGCAGCACCCTGCTCAACACCGGACAAGTTTTCTGCCGATTCCATCGTTAACTACCGTGAAGGAGGCAGACGGTTCATTCCCGGTCGGTGTCGAGCGCCAGCTGCTGCTACAACATCAACTTCCGCTTCGGGCCTTTCAGAATAAGACTCCACAGACTGCACAGCGTGGAGGCTCGTTAACGCGAACAATACGTCATGTGTGAGACCACAGGTGTGTCTGAATGTGATCTCACAGCTCGCTCTGAAAAGCGAGCAGCTCATCGCCTGTGACGTCACAGATAAAGGTGCGGGATCAAAACACGTGGGCGGAGTCTGGTTCAGGTTTTCACATAAACACGTGTGCTTGGCCCCTTTATCTCACCCAGGCAGGTCTGTGCTGCTCCAAGCTGTGCCCGGGATAGAAAACTCCAGAACATGCACAGTAAGAGGAGAGAAGAAGAGTGCACAAGTGCTCCCGCTGACCACTACACGCAGAAGTTTCTCTTTAAACTCCTAACTTAATTTTTAAAGGCATTTTAAGTCTAGCCTACATTTGTTCCACATTGTTCCTTATAAAGAAGGTTTCTGCAGAAATCTAAAATGTTCAGGTCCAGTTATTCTTTGTAATAAGAATCATCTGTATCTGAGTAACTAAAGCTATCAAATACAGGTCCTGGAGTAAAAGTAAAGATTTAAAGGGCAGATTTACTAAAGATACAGTAAAGACATTCCTCTGAACTGTAGTAGTATTTGCAAAATAGCATTTGAGTAAATGTACTCTGTATGCAGTATCTGACAGCTGGTACCCCACATGAACTCCCAAAACATGCATTTTAAATAATGAACGAATGAAGGAACTACTATAAACACTAGAACACAGTCAGAAAGGAAAGGAACAAACAGAAGGGGAGAGACAAAAGGCGTCATGAAAAACAAGGTAGAGAGAGAAGAAGAGAGGGATCTACTTACTGGATCAAGACATACTGAAGAAATTTGACGAATTCCTGATTGTTTTGTAGATATGTATCTAACAAAAAGCAAGAGCCAGCAGCCATGAGAAAGACTAACATTTAACATGTGACAGTTAGGACGTCTGATGGACAGATGAATGTGAAAACCTCCAGCAGATGGTGCTATGAGCATTACAGTCACAATTCAATTCATGACTCACACAGTGACTGGACTGTAACAAAGGGTTGTGACTGAGGGACTTTTAAGTCATTGGGATAGCAATTTACAGAAATCAAAACGTGCACTGAAACTAACATTACTGTTGTTGTGCAGGTATTTCTAATATGATCACTTGTAATAAAAATGTACGACCATCTAGATCAATGTGATGAAGATATGTTCGGCTTAGCAGGTGGAGGTGGTACTGTGGGTGGAAAGAGATCTTAGTCCAATTATAATATTACTATCTAATATTATAAAACTGGGAAATAAGGTTGAGTAGTTTTCTTTTTATCCTTTCCACCAGACTTTAGTGTCTCATCACGTGTGACAGAAGTTCAATATTTTTAGCCAAACCTTCTGCAAAGCACAAAGGAAGAAACATTTCTTCTCACTTAGCTTCAAATGTCTCCACCCTGACTTAGATTTGTTGCTCTCTTCAACTTCCCTTGTAATTGCTTTGGGTCAAAAACATCTGAGCGGCAGCTAAATGTAAATGTCAACATACCTCACTAGTTTGGATGTTTTCCTCAGAGAGCACGTGCAGAACAAAAGGCTGCAGGCGACTAAATGCAGGAGAGACGGCATTCTGGAGCGATGCCGCCTTGATTTTAAATTTCTTCCATTCAGACAGTTCATGCTGTGTATCAGCGGTGTCTCTCTCCACACTCTTCTCCTGCAGCGTCACTCTGCAGCTACACGAACACAACAAAAACCAGTAGCCTGGTTACTTAGGTTCATGTAAACACAGTAAAGGGCTGGAAGATAATGATGAAAAAATACCCTTCATCTCTCAAAAGTGTCATCTCCTGAAAAATGTCCATTTATCACATTAAACGTTTGAATGAGTGGCAGATGTTTAAGCGCCTTTATATCAATTTGTGCTTCTGATGTTTCCATTTCACGGCATGCAGCCCAGACACCAATGATGAATCCACTGTTTGCAGAGGCTCCTGTTGTAAATCTGAAATGATCTTTATATAATTCTTTGGAATCGATTTGCAGAAATTAGCTGCTTGGGGACAGAAACACAACTAACTGGTTATTAGCGCATACAAGTACATAACATGTTAGCAAACACATATGTACATCATGTGGTTAAAGAAAGATGGGAGGATGACGTTCACAGGACAGAGGTTAACCTGAGGGCACCAGGTCCTCCTCTGCCCTCACACAGGCTGAAATCCATAAAGCACCGAACCATCAAACCCGTTATGACCTCCAGCTAGTAAAACACACAAGCTGTACGTGTATATATCAAAGAGCAGAAAAGTTATGTCCCAGAGATCAATAAAGGATAGATAGAGATGTTTTTTTAATTAAACTGAGAATGACCAGAGAACCCATCATTTAAATTAATGATTAGCTGACGAGCAGAGATTTGATTTAAACCTACGTCTATCTGAGCCGAGGTGGAAACACGTTCACCTCTGTTTACTCTCATATTGGTGTTTGCAGAGACTATTCAAATGTGATATACAGTCAGATCAGAAGCATCTGACATTAAACACAGTGAATATGTTGTGTTGTTCGGCCTTTTTTTTCTTTTGATTAGCTGCACATACTCTCAGAGTGATCTGCTGAATTTCCATGTAGTGCCACCAGCAGTATGACATGTTACTCTCAACAGCTATTGGATGGACTGTTATGAAACGTCTTGTGGATTTTGATGATGAATTATAATAACGTCAGTGATCGTTAGTCTTTTTTACTACTTTAAGTCCTTTTTTATTGTTTGCTTTTCCCTTCTGTATTTTTCTAAGCTTAGTTGGTGGCAGCTCACTGATTTGTCACTAGTCCTTTATAAAAATAAACAGTATATTAAAGTATATTATACCCACTGTTACAATATAATATGTGTCGTTAGACTGGTAAAGAGACAAGAGCACAGGGTGTTGTGATGGAACAAAGGATTGGTTCTTAAAGCCTCTTTTTTACTACCACTGCTCCAGTGGTAGGAAATAACTGATGTGTCCATCTGCAAGCTGACTTTAGTCCGTTAACACGAAACGTCCAGTGGGCTGAAACCAGCATCTGTTGCCCATCATGGAACCCTGCAGATTTATAATGATGATGTGTACTTGGGCCCCACATAGAACAGTCCTCACCCCTTTCTTCTTCACCCTGAATACACTGCAGACTTCAGTTATAACACGGACACTTGACATCTCCAGACGTTCTCTGACGGCACCGCCATCGTTGGTCGAGTGTCAGAGGGGAACGAGATGGAATACAGGGGGGTCATCAAGGACTTTGTCATCTGGTGTGAACAGAATCATCTTCGTATCAATGTCAGCAAGACAAAGGGGCTGGTGAATGAACATCCAGGGTCTCTACACTGAAACAGTGGAGGAGGACAAATACCTGGGTGTCTGCTGAAGTCTATCGAGCAGGTAGTGGAGCAGAGGATGTTGTCCAAGCTGACATCCATCATGGACAACACCTCCCACCCCCTGCATGAGAATGTACGAGCACTAAGCAGCTCGCTCAGCAGTAAACTTTTACACCCACAGTGCAGGAAGGAGCTCTACCGCAGCTCCTTCTTACCGGCAGCTGTCAGACTTTACAACACAGTTTAACATGGTTAATTTATTTATCACCTGTTTTTATTGCTGTTATTCATTTACAGCTTGTACCCTGTATATTCCATCCAGATCGCTCACACCTCCTCACACTGCACATATCTCTGCACAGCTCGTAAACATTTTGGTTAACATGTCTATGGGCTTATTTTGTGTATAACTAGCTAACTTGTTCTTCTTCTATATTCCTTTTGTTATAGAGCAGCAGCATTTATTACTGCACACAAAATGAAGGGAATATCTGTTCAAAGCCATGTATCCGATTTCTCCTCCATGACTCACATTTACCCCATCTCTTACCCAGTGACAGCAGGAAAAGGCTCCAGCACCATTGAGACCGTTAAGAGGACAAGTGGTTAGGGTAACACATGAACGGATCGACTCCCACCTTTCTGACTTTTCTTTTTTTCCTGTGTTTGCGTAGAGTAGAGAGACACAGCTGACACACAGCACAAACTGTCTGAACAGAGAAATCCACAGTGGAAAGCAACTTATTTTCATTTCTTTTGTGTGAGGTTCATTTTCAGTCAGACTTTAGTTGGACTTGGCCGTCTGCAGCCTTTTATCATGCACAAACTACTAGCTCCTTTTTCAGGTACTCAATCATCAAAGGCTGACGCTGCTGTTTACTGTTGTTCACGCCAGTGAACTTAAATGCGTCATGTGTTATTGTGTCTCTATATCACTGACATTTTTTGTACTCTACCTAAAATACCTAATACGTAATGTCAGTCAGTGTGCCATTGTCTCTCCTGCAGGTCTGTGCGTCCCTCCATGGATAAGCCTCCCCACACCAACACTGACCCACCACCAAACAGATCATGCTGGGCGATGTTTCAGGCAGCTTAACGTTCACCACAGCTTCTCCAGACCCTTTCACGTCTGTCACATGAGCTCAGAGTGAACCTGCCATCATCTGTGAAAAGCACAGGGCGCCAGTAGTGGACCTGCCAGTCCTGGTGTTCTCTGGCAAAGGCCAATCGAGCTCCATGGTGCCGAGCAGTGAGCACAGGGCCCTTCAGACCCAAGTCTGTTTCTAATGGTTTGGTCAGAGACATTCAGGCCCGTGGCCTGTTGGAGGTCACGTTGTTGGGCTCTGACAGTACTCATCCTGTTCCTCCTTACACAAGGAGCAGATACCAGACCTGCTGATGGGTTAAGGACCTTCGACGGCCTTGTCCAGTAATTGTCTGTCTCCTAGAATCTCCTCCATGCTCCTGAGACTGGGAGACACAGCTAATCTTCTGGTAATGACACATCAATATGTGCCATTACTCCTGGTGGAGCTGGACTGGCTGTGCAAACTCTGTAGGGTTCAGGTGTCGCCTCATGCTACCAGTAGTGACACTGACCCAGGTCAAATGCAAAACTACTGAAGAGCAGCAGGATATACGTGGCTAAAAGATCAAATATATAGATAACTGTTTTATTCCTTCCTCACAATATCCAGTGTTTCACTGGACCCACGTTGCCTGACATTCTTGTATCATGACTGCAGTGAATGCCCCCGGAGAACCTTTTAGAAATAGGAACAATACGTGATGATGTTTGAGATGTCATTTGACATGTCACAGCTCCAGAGAGACGTCCTGAATCTCCACAGACTCCTTTTACTACAGGATGCTGGAAATAAAACAATCCCGTCTGCTGGTCTCCTCACACAGGACTCTGGACTCAAACTCAGGTCAGTCCTGCACATTATGCGCCGTCCATCCACCTCAACCAGCTCCGTGCAACTCGCTTCCCATTATTAATCAGAACATGTCATTCATTCAAAAAACACATGTATAATTATTAATCCATTAACACAGAATAATAGAATAATTATGATATGATTACGTTGGTTACAAACGGTTGCAGTTTGGTTGCAGTAGGATGTAGAGAAATGTACATTTGAATAATTCATTTCGTGCTCCTGTAATTTCTCACGTTACAGATGAATCATAATTTATTTTTCCTGATTCTTGGAGGTTTTTACTCATCCAGTTCAGAGATTCAAAGACGAGCTGTACCGACTGTAAAGCTCCTTGTGATTTGTGATATTGCAGCTGTATAAATAAAATTGGACTTGACGAGCATCCTGCCTTACATCTACACATCAGGCTCGTCTACAAAGCAGGTGAAAAGGGGCTCGTTTCACCCCCACGACCTCGTTCACATTATCTCACTGATCCAAACCACACGTGGTCACTTCTGCTCAAACGTCACTTAAATATATCCAGTTTGTTCTCTATTGCGACATCATCATCCATCAGCCCTGAACGTCTCCTTTTGTCCTGAGCTTCAATCGTTCTGCTCCCAGCATGCCTTTGTTCTAGCAGATTGTTATTTAAATGTCCCTCTCAGACCAGCTGATCATGAATCAGCGCGCTCGGATAAGTTAATTGGCAGACGTGACCTCCTCTGTGAGATGTGAGAAACTCATCAGCAACGAAGACAAAAAGCTGGAGACACACGCACACGCGCACACACACACACACACGCGCACACACACACACACACAGAGGGAATGTGGGGAGGATAACATGTCACAGACATCTCAGAAGCTGTTGGAGGTGGAAACGAGTGTGCAGCAGCACAAACCTGCAGCCTGCCACCTGTTGAAGCAGGGGATGTGATGGTGTGTTCAGTAAAGACAGGAAACACCATGACTGAGAAATATTGTGTTTGGTGACATTCGTGACCAGTTTATGCAGAGACCCAGGAAACAAATAGTTAACAGTTGACTTACATTTTCTTCTTTTTGCCTGTGACTCTACGATTAGTTGGGGTTGTGAGGTTTGTGTTGATGCTGCATCGATCTGTTTGGATCTTAATCCTGCTGAGCAATAATGCTGCTTCCTCCCTGGACAGGATCCCAGGATGTTAAACTGACCGTCAAAGTGCTGCAGCCTGACAATAAAAGATCATGAAACAGCCCATTAAGAAGGGCGTCACTGTCACTGTACGTGTGTGTAGGAGTCATTACATCACATCCAACAGGTCCAATCAAATACCTGATGTTACCTTAACCTTACAGTACTTTTTATCTGATGTCAGATTCATTGAGTTTTATCCTCCAGCTCAGGAGTGAGACTGAGAACGAGCAGCGGGTCACAGTCCTGCAGACATTAGCCACATCCTAAATCAAAGAGGCTCACAGTCTCTCCACATGAATCCACAGCATCATTTTTATTTGCTCAGGAGACAAAAAGATCAGCACAAGCAGGATTAGAGGAGGAAGACACATCTCTGTCATCTTGATTCCTGCTAATAAAACGAGCTGCTCTCTATAAACAATGTCCATAAAGGTCCTAAGTATCTAAGTACATTTACATTTAGTATTTAAGAGATACTTGTACTTTACTGGAGTAGTTTCATTTATTGGTACTTTTACTCTACATTTATATTAACATCATCAGTTACTTTAGCAGAATTAGATTCTTATATAAATCATCATATGTGGATTAACTTCCTGTCACCGTGTAATGTGTTAAAATCATTTCCACCTTCACCACCTTGTTTCTGTCCCACAGTCTGTCGGTAACGACACGATTTCACCGTAAATCACATCTTTGAGAAAACAAACTGGACAAAACTTCTACTTTTATCTTTTCACCAGCATCAAATTCCATACTGTTAACTACACTTACTTTTACTTTTGTACTTGAAGTAAGACTTTATGCACGTACTGTAGCATCGTTCCTCTCCGGCTCATTGTGGAGGAGACGCTGCAGCTCACATCACTTGGAGCTGGTTTCTTCCTCTTTAATGATCTAACTCAGTAGCTGAAACATTTTTGTTTCACTGCAAAGTGCGCACAAACTTGATAAAGGTAAACCCCGCCCACGCCGATAATCCAGACTTTTAATTGGCCACGTCATAGCAGCAAAGTAGCCTGACGCACAGCAGGTGCGCGCAGGTGAGAGAAGAACGTTTTTACTGTTCAAAGAAAGGTGATAAGGATCCTTTGTAATGGTTTACTGAAAATCATTCATGTGTCTACAATGAACTGTCAGGTGAAAATGAGCAAAATGATCCCTCACAGTGGTGGTGTGTTGTCCAACAATGTCCACCAGGGGGCAGTCAGTCACTGTGAGCAGACTCTTCTTCATATGTTCACCACTAAGTAAGACAACAGGTTTCATCTTCTTTATCTCCACTTATTCTCTTATCCATCATCATTACAGCAGCATCACAGGTTGAGCTCCAACACCCACCTGGAGACGAGAGGAACAAGGAGTCCTGTGGCAGACGTGTGGGCCCCACAGAACCCGCTCTCATCACCACAGAGTGAGACTGGGACAGCACTTTAAATCATAAACCACACGTAAATGATCAAATAATGGTGAACCGCATCATTCTGTTTGCAGAAATATTGCAAAAATAAAAAATAATATAAAAATAAATAAAATAATGCTTTGATCGCAGGAATTAGTAACTGGTTATATCCAGAGTTTCTGCAGTGAAAAATCCATTTATCATTACATTCATCATGGTCACAGCAGCGATACAAAAATAAGACCTACATCAGTATTTTTCATTTAGGTGGAGGAGTTTATGGGCGTTTGTATCACATTTCTGCTTCACAGCCACAGTCTGTGGCTCACACATCACCTACCGTGAGTGTCTGATGAAGACACAGCAGTGTTGTGATGTTTGTCTGTTTGTGTGGTTAAAGGCTATAAATCAGTGTGTTCGCTCCTCTTGTCCTGAGCAGCAGCAGCAGACTCAGCTGCATCCTGCTGGAAGACGCGCAGAGAACTTCTTCTTCATTGTGAAAGATTGGTTCATCGAGGAAAACGGTTTCTCATATCACACTTCATTCTCCCTCCAACTCACATGTGAATCTATATCTTCAGTCTCAAAATACATCTTCAAAAAAAAAAAAAGCTGAATGCCTGAAGAGAAGCTCAGAGAAACAGAAAGTGTGACTGAACAAACGTCGAAATCAGACTCAGTCGTTTTCAAATGGTTAGAATTGAATTAACAAAATGATTCTCTGATAACATCCTGATAAGATAAGGAAAGGAAGAGTAGGGAAACATAAAGGTAGGATTAAAAAAACACACGGCAGAAATCTAAAAATAAATGAGCAGGACCGACACAGTAATTAGCAGAAAACATGCTGTGTCATCCTGAGCGGAAGGATTGGATTGAGCTCTATCATCCAGGCCGAGTTACGGTGAGGGACAGTGTGTCCACAGCTTGTTCTCACAGCAGATTAAAGGCCTCTGGATTAGGATTAGTCAGAGCTACATATGTCTACCTGTGCAGTAGCACTAGTGGGAAGGAGAGAGGTCAGGAAGTGAAGAGTAGGTTGGAAAAAGAGCAGCGACCTGGGTCAAAGGACGACCGTCACACACTCCAGCTGAGACAGAACCGTTTTCTGTGAAGTGGACGTCACAGCACGGCGCCACCCATTGGTTGGAGCCAGACTGAAGTGGCTGGTGCAGCTGGGTCCCCTGGTAGGTACAGAGTCAGAAATCATCACTGGTTCAGGCTGGGTTCAGATTAAGGTGAAGAGATCCAGACTTCACTCCAGAACCCAAGGATCTAACGTTGACTCTGACGCTTGATGACATGAATGTCATCTTCACCTGGTAAATAAAGCACTTTTTCAGCTAGAGAGGGATTTTTCTCTCAAATATCACCACTAGAATAAAACTGGCAGCTATATTTATAAGGTATATATTTATATAATCCTAATGCATCTATGGTAAAAACTGAATCTGCAGAATAGAAATGCGCCACATAAACAAAGAAATGCTAACAGTAGCTCCACTATGCCAACCGGTCCACTCATTAGAGGGTCCAAATGACCAGAACCAGAGTAAAACAGAGAAATAAAGAAACACTGATCTGTTTATGAGCAGGTCTGGACTAAACATGAGGCAGACCTCAGTCTCCATGTGTGTGTGTGTGTCTGTGTGTGTCTGTGTGTCTGTGTGTGTCTGTGTGTGTGTGTGTGTGTGTCTGTGTGTCTGTGTGTGTCTGTGTGTGTGTGTGTGTGTCTGTGTGTGTCTGTGTGTGTGTGTGTGTCTGTGTGTGTGTGTGTGTGTCTGTGTGTGT
>JAUYWH010000025.1:1762972-1782809 GCA_034779795.1 Ctenopoma multispine | reverse complement strand
GGTCAAGCTGCATAGCAGCTCTGCCATCGGTGTGTGAGTGTGTGTGTGCTTGTGTGTGTGAATGGGTGAATGAGAAGGTGTGTAAAGTGCTTTGAGTACCAGCCTAGGTAGAAAAGCGCTATATAAGTGCAGACCATTTACCATCAAATGATGTAAAATAAAAACACGATGTAGATGGCCCCCCCCTTAAAGTCACTGTTTAGTTTCTATGAAGCTGAGGTGGTTTATCATCCTTCTTGTGTTTCAGTCTTAATGACAAAAGAAAATCATTTGTTCACCGATGTCAGTGTGATGTTGATTAGTTTGGTCCACCCCCCCTCAGGATGGAGTGATGATGATGATGAGGTGCTGGTGGGATGATCTGCGCTCCTGCGCCTTCACCTCCTCTATGTGGGCGTTGTTGAAGCTCCTGAAGCGGGGAGGCGGTGGGGGTTATTTACGCAGAACATTTCCCTCCCACCGTGATGCGCTGCGGTGACACAGACAACACTCCGACGATAAAAAGACGCGGCGCGCAGGAGAAGCACAAGTGTTGGAGGCAGGAAACCGACTTTCCACTTGATGGTCAATGCGCCTCTGTGAGTCTTAACACGGCTGGAAGTATCTGTCCAACTCCTGAGGTACATTTTATACTCGATTTTCTTCTTGAAACTTTAACTTAAAGCACATTTTATGTTTTTCTGCTTGGAGTTTACGCACCGTTACGCACTGCGCACATGTCGACGTGATACAACTGTGTGTTTTTAACGAGTTACTGTTAAAAAACAGAATAAGAATGTTTTTATTAGTACAGTTAGAATTTAAAGATCAGTTTCTAGAGTCTGCACCGCCGCACCCAGACTCAGCGACACTACCTGTGTTGTTTTTGCTTGTGTGTGTGTGTGTGTCAGGGACCTGGTGCAGAATGGAGTGGTATGTCCTGGTGCTGATGCTGAGCTTGCCGCCCTCCATCCACACTGAGTGCTCTTCGCTGTGTCAGAAATGCGCGCAGCAAGTCGTCAGCTCCAACGCCGCCTTCAGCAGCTGGGTGAGACCAACTTTCACTCGTTTCCAACAGAGATAGATGGAGAGGTCACATCAGACAGGGGTCCACACAGGAAGTGGGAATTCTAAACTTCCAGCAGCAGTCATTTCATTTAAATCAGTACAGGCTTGTGTTATTAAGTTGTTTAACTTTCAGTGATGTCAGGAGGAAGACTGAGCAATAGGAATGTTAAACACCACATATTTGGCTTCCGTCCTGAAGCTGTGCACTTCTTGATTGTGTTGTGTCAGCGTTAAAGAGCCGGGGACTGCTGGCACTGGTTCACTCTCTTCTCTCTGTGTCGCGCAGCTGTGCAGCGAGGAGTGTGAGGGGCAGCTGGAGGGCTGCGGACAGGCTCCGGCGGTGGCGGACTTCGGCCAGGACGAGGCTGCGGAGGAGGAGGAGAGTCAGCAGGCGGACATGATCAAGCGCTACGGTGGCTTCATCAAGAGGATCGACAAGAGCAAGAACAAAATCTTCACCTCTCCGTGGCGCGACAACTACATCCTGAAGGCCGCAGTGCTGCCCAAGAAATACGAGGACTTGTTGAAGAAGCTGGATGAGAGAGATGCGGACACGCCGGAGGGCGCAGACGGCGCTGCGGAGGACGAGATGCTCCATGGTTATGTTAAACGTTACGGCGGCTTTTTACGCAAATTCGGCCCCAAGACAAAGAGGAGTAGCTCAGCGGAGCAGGAGGACCTGGAGCCGGAGGAGCTGCAGAAGCGCTACGGGGGTTTCATGAGGAGGGTCCGACCAAAGTTGAACAACCTGAAGTGGGACAAGAGGTACGGAGGCTTTCTGCGCCGCCACTTCAAAATCTCTATGCGCTCAGTCGAGGATCCATATTACTCCTATGACGACTTGAGCCTATAGATGAACGTGCTGGAAAACAGAAACTAGAAGGAACTTGTGCAGGTTCGCTTGAAATGTCACCATTTATCCAACAGTATCACGCCTGCCTATCTTACTTATAACCTACTCAAATGCCTTCTGTGTAACAAGTCTCATCTCTGTGTCTCTCATCGTCTGTCATTCAATAAAAGATGCTTGTTTAATAAAACCACTTTCCTGTTTGTCTCGTCCAAAGGATGTGCCATGTTCCACTGTGCCAAACTCCACTGAGAATCCCGGCAATTTTAGATTTTCTTACTCACAGCCAGACGTGAGGACAATAAATGAAGTTTGTCTTCACATACTTTATAAACCGAGTGTCACTGTTCAGTGTGTGATTATAGGTTCTGATAAAAAGATTATCTGACTGCACAGCAGTTTGCTTCTGTGCCACATTTATCAACTGGCAAATTCATTTTACTTAACTTCTGTCAGTGTCACAGTTTTCACATCAGTGCTCAATAACCAAACATATTGATCTAACGAATATTTAATTCCCTCTGATCCAAAACACGTCAACCGAGTGTGAAAATACTCAGAAAGGAACAAAAGCCAGATGAAGTTGTGACCAGTGTGACTCATTGAAGGCTGGTGTTGTTGCGCCACCTTCTGGACAACTAACAGATAAAAAATCTGCAAAGCACTAAGGATGGAACATCCTGATCTGTGGTTCTATTGACTCATGAAAACAATATTTTAAATGCTGATTTCTACCAAATGCACATTTTCCTGAGAGAAAAGATGAGTTACTGTAAGTAGACGATGTATTATCTGTAGTTCATGTCGAACCTCCAGCTCTGTGAAGGTGTCAAACTGATGAAGACACTGATGAAGACACTGAGATGCAGCAGAATCTTCCATAAAAGCCACAGTTACACACTCATAAAGACATTTATATTTACAATAATCACAGTTTGTTCTGGAAAACTGAGCATTTATTTCCAGACTGCACAGATGCTCCTTTTCCAGCCTCGGTGGAATAAATCCACACACCAGCAGCTCTATAAAATATATTACATACAAATACATATTTACAGGAAGCCAGATTCCACTCGAATCAACGTTTCGGTGTTTTGAAAGTTGATGGAAACGCAGCTCACGAAGCGCTGTGGAAAAGTCTGACGAGCCCCAAACGAACAAACGGTGATGGAGGGAGGAGCAGCTGCGGTTCGTCTCACGGCTGCTCCCCGTCCTCCTCTTTCACCTGCCCTGGCTGACCTTCATCACCCTCGTTAGTCTGGCTGTCCTCTTGTGAGTCGTCTACCGTGGTTTCCATGGCGTCCACCACGGTGATGCCGGCAATCTGCTGCTGGACGGCGGCGCCCTGCGCGGCGGCCAGGCTCTGCAGGCCCGGCAGCGTCACCAGCTGGAACTGCTGGAACTGAGGGCCGACTTTAACAAAGGAGGCCGCGGAGCCGCCGGCGCCCGCCGTGCCCTCCTGACCCGCCACCGTGGACAGCACCGTCAGGTTGGAGGCATCGGCCGCCAGCTCCGACCCAGAGAGCGGAGAGGTCAGGAGGGTGTACCCGCCGGGCGCGGCTCCTGACACGGTCAGCACCTTGCCCAGCGGCAGGCTGGTCAGCTGGCTGAGAGGAAGAGTGATCTGGGTCGGAGCGGCGCTCACACACGCCGGGCCGGAGACCGCGCGGGTCAGCCGGGGGCGCTTGGTTGGAGGCGGCACCGGGACCGGGGTGAGAGTCATCAGGACATTGTTGAGGTGCTGGGATTTGCTCTTCAGCTCTTTGGCTCGCTTCCTGTGCTCATCACACTGCTGCTCCAGAGCTGCAGAAGAAGACAACACATCATCCACATGCAGCACCGAGCCTCAAACATCTAAATGATCTACCCTGTGAGACAGGAGGAGGATTCTTCTACTGACCAGCGAGGCTGCGGGTGTACTGCTCTCTGTAGCGGTCCATCTGGCTCTTATGACTGGCCAGAACCTTCTTCACCTGGTCCAACATCCCAAAGTTCTGCACTATGTTGTTGAGCAAAACAGCATCTGGGGACAAAACAGTATATGTTCAACATGACACAATGACTGAACTTCACTGAGGGTGTTGGGGCCTTTATGTGTGTCTCAGACACCCGCTGCTCCGATAAACTGTCTGCACACAGATTTTAAAGAACCGTCCCTCCTGGCACCTGTGACACATTAACGTTAGCTGAAGCTCAATGCTAACCTCTTAGAATCCGTGTGGGCTCTGAGCAGTTTCACATCTGGCAACCTGTGATGTCCAGATGTTACTGGTCAAATGTGCAGCGGGTAAAATCACACACGTCCGAACAGAACCGAACCGAACCGAAACAGAACAGAACCGAACAGAAACACAACAGAACAGAACCGAAACACAACAGAACCGAACCGAACCAGAACCGAAACAGAACAGAACCGAAGTTCTGCATCAGACGCTAACAGTTTCACTTAGCATGTTTCCTTAATGTCTGATGACCTCTAATGCTCATTTTATTAGTTAGTAAAGCAAATACATTACATACTGCTCCTTTAAAACCCATCACTGAAAAAAACGTCACTGTTAGAAAAATAATAATAAAAGTGTTTTGTACTTTTTTTAAGGAAGTTTTCAAGTCGTTGAATTGATCATTATTTATCAGTGGATTGGGGGAATTCTTTGTTTTTATGTCCAGAGAAGTTCATGAGCTGCAAAATGCAAATTGGAGTCAGGTGTGATGAGTAGGAGTCGGGGTTAAGGCTCAAGCCTCTTAGTTTGCCAATGTTTCAAATTCTCTCCTTATAAATGTGATCCAGTGCATTCGTTATCAGGGGTGAAGACGTCCCTCTGAGCTGATGCTGCTCACTTTAGGCTGCAAAACACTCTGTGTCAAAGGGCTGAGGAAGTCAAACTTTCACCAACCTTTGAAAGACTTCACGAGCTTCTATCTTCTCTATGTAAAAACGTTCATTTCAACAGCAGTAATGGATTTTTCCAGAGAAAACTGATTTCAGTTTACCTTGAGTTGGATGTTTATCTGTTTTTTGTTTCTGTGTGTGTTTCTAACCTTTAACCTGTAGAGGTGGATCACACACTCGCTCCTGCAGCCCCTTCAGCACGTCCTGCAGCTCCTTCTGGAAGTCCTCCACCACCTCATCCAGCAGTCCTGCCTCCTTCACAGTACGCCAGAACGCCACAGAGTCCTCTGAACACACACGGACACACACACATTAAAAAGAGTCCTACACATCGCTCAGTCATGTGTGTGTGTGTGTGTGTGTGTCTGCTGATCACCTCCGATGGCTGTCACCCACTCCGACGTTTCCTCTGTCGCCTCAGGAAACGAGGCTCCAGCTCCGTTCACTACAGAACAACACACTCGTTCTTTAACATTGTTCTTTGTTATGTCCATTTGTATTCTCACTTTCCCTTCTCTTCATTCGGTGCATCATGAACACCAGCATTTGTTTGTCACATTGACACAGTTTAACTTTATCACCGTTCATTTCACCAGCAGCATCACGTTAGCTTTGAGTAACTGTTCTTCTGGCAGCAGGTCTTGATAGATTTTATGCAGCTTTGAAGAACCTGAATAACGTGGTTCTCTACACTAGATAGTTACGTCGGTTCTTCAAAGCCACTTTGAACCAAAACAAACTCGACGCTGTCCGCAAACAGGTTTGTCATCTTGAGATAACAGCATCTTTCCAGCCTCAATCTGGACATTTGTTATTCTAACTAATACAATTTGTGGATGGTTCATTTAACACTACCTAAATAGTACCTATTAGTGAGTAAAACACCAGCGTAACCCTCACTCAGACATTATGTACTGAGATCAGACCAGTGCTATGAGGCTTATAATCAACCTACGATCAGCAGATGAGGGGGTGGCAGGAACCAGGTCGGCAGAGTGATCACTGCTGATGGACACTTTAGTTCCCACCAGGTCTATCTTTGTGCTGCGACAGGTGTTGGAGCAGACCTTTGTGTGCTGGTAGAAGTCCAAATCACCTGAGTCCATGATCTTTCTGTGAACCGAAAGAGGACAAAATGGTGTTTAGGAGACAAAACACACAACGTCTGTCGTTTAGCGACGGTGCCACCATGAGGCTGTCGACTGTACATCAACCACTAAAGAGAAGGAAGAGCGAGAATTGCACATTGGTGGAATATCCAGACGTAATGATCAAATAAGGCCTGATCCCAATTTTACTACAGTACTTTTTATAATAAAACTCATTATAAAAAACACAGAAATGTACACAAATCAACTGATAGTTTATTTCAAATGGGTGATAAACATGACAATAAATTAAACTACATTTATGAAAAGCGTGTTGTTTTAGACCTGAGCATGGTGCCGTTGAGGCGGATCGCTCTCTTCCAGTCCTTCAGAGTCGATTTCCCCGCTAAACACACAAACTCCTTCGGGCTGATGAGCTGCTCGTTGAACTGATCAGAGAGGAAAGAGAAACAGTTTGCCGCCTCCTAATCCTGAACTTCACCTACTGCACGACGTTAAATGTTGGGTCACACACCTGGACACATTTCACATTGATCCCAGGACAGACAAACTTCTTCCAGACCAACGTGGCTTTGGCGTCTCCGCAGGTGATCGGGTAGAAGACGTCAGCTTCCACGTTCACCTCCTCGGTTAACTTCACTGCAGAGACGCAGACGGAAACAACCTCATACAAACAGCATTTCTATCCAGACAGGCTGATGGCAACAGGTTACAACTCTGTGTTTCAGTGTCTTCTGATGGACACCGTTTAACACGTGTGGAGAAGGAGCTGGGGAAGCAATTAAATATAACAAAACGTTTTAGCTTTTAACACCTTTCTCTTAAATAAATCAAACAACAGACTGAGGAAAGCAAATCCACAGTATCTTCTGTGGTCTGCGCTCTGCTATATTTTCTGTGTCAGTCACAGTTTTTTACTGAAACAAGCTGCATTATTTGGGTGGATGTTACAGAGATGCACAGTAAAGCTCAGGAGCAATTTCCATGAAGGGTCACATGACGCACACAAAGAGTCAAAAAATATTTTTTGCCAGAGAATTATTAAAAAAAAAGAAACGACTATAAAACTACAGCATCATTTGGCAAGTCAACAAGGGCCATGGGTTCTTTTATTTTTATCCTGTTCATGTGCACAGGGAGCCAGGAAAGCAGCCAAGACGCTCAGAGAATTGAAAACACTTGATCTACCAAACTGACACAAAGTGTAATAAATAAGTCTTTCAGGTCACGTTACCAATGACTGCCTCTTCTTTTGTTCTGCTGGCTTCAGCTGCAGCTTCCACTGGTGTGACTGTGAGGACATCCTCCCTGGAAAACCACATTAAAAACACGTGCAAGTTTCAATTCACCTCAAAACATTTTACTCAGTGTGTGTGTGTGTGTGTGTGCGTGTGTGCGTGCAGGGAGTATACCACACCCTGACTGAGGGGTCAGCTCTGCAGTCACCAGCACTGCTTTATCCTCCTCCACCACAGAAGGAAGGTCCTCGCTCACAGTGTCTGGGATGGTGACGATCACAACCTCGCTCATTTCTGGCATGCTGACGTCTGATGAAGCCATGGAGGTCAGATGGAGGTCAGACGGAGCTTCACACCACATTGTATGACAACAAAGAGAGAAAATGAGCTGTTATAAAATGGTCATATTTATTGATATAAAATCTAAAGTGTTTGGTAGTTTGAAGTTTTCAGAATTGAATTAAAAAAAAAAGTCAAATTAAAAGGCTTAAATAAGTGGGGAGGCACCTATACCATACACTGTTTAGATTATTGATGGTGGTTAAATAAAACCAAGCACATTTAAAAGTACTGTACTTACGGATATATTTGAAGTACTTTAAGTGTTGTGCACTGTCTATGCTACTTTGTGCTTTGTAAATTGACTTTTACATTTAGGTTTAGTTTGTTTAAACATTAAGATTTTTGCATGCACACTGATCAAAATATGATGGTTTGATATAAATGAAACTACCCAGCAATCAGTATATTAACAGACTCACATTTCGACACAAACAGCGCGTCAGAAAACACAGTCAACAAAGACAATATCGCCTAATTAAGATTGAATCCATGTCTGTGTGTGTTGCATGGATGCCGTAAAGCTACTTGCTAGTACACTTAACATTTAATCTTACCTTTTGAGCTTGATTTATAGACAGTCGTTAGCTTATTTATGTTGATTCCTCTTGTCGTGGAAAATAGGTTTTTATTTGGCCTTTAGCCCGCCAGGATGGTTGCTAGCTAGCTTATTTGAATTTTCTCAGGAAGCTAGCTAAAATGAGAACTAACAGCTAATAGATCCATTGAGTTGGCAGGTGTCTCCTTTACATTTCAAACTCAACTCCTCCATCCAGTTCTTATTCTTAAAGACTTCGGAGACTGCTGGTGGAATTAATTTAATTTCATTTCCACAAGACTACATGAATGTGTTTAGCATTTCTTCTTCTTTGTCTTTATTGCGGGTTGTAAACTGACATGTCGCCACCTAGTGTAGAAGAAGAGCACAGTCGTCTGGTATTAATGACGAACAGTAATTTGATAAGATTCAAAATTCAAAAAACTTTATTAATCCCAGAGGGAAATTGTTGTGTCTTGTTACAGCTGCTTTCAGTTCAAAATGAAAGAAAAGAACCACAACAACACAAATACAAAACATCAATAAAGCTAAAGATAAATTAAATAACTCAATATCAGTCTGAGGTGGAATCTAATGAACGTACAAGTCTAGTTCCGCTTTGTTCAAAATAAATTAATGAAGTGTATGCAGAAAATGTTTAAGTGTATTTCATGTACAGATTCAAAAACCTGATTTCTGAGAATTTTACATTAACGCTGATTAATTTCTTCTGCACAGGAATTGAGACTTAATAACAATGAAAAAGCAAATGTTGGGGCCACACACCAGCGAAATTCAACATTTTGAAAGAAAATATTCATAGTGAACTCGTTTCACATTTGTGCTGTAAACTGCAAACAAATGTTCAAATGTGAAAATAAAATGGGGCCTAAGGTCAGTGGTGGAAGAAGCAGGTACTCAGATAATTGATCTAAGTACAATTACACAGACAATACAGAAGTACTGTGTTCTATTGTATCAAAAAAATATAGTAAAGTAAAAAGTACAATACTTCATTCTGAATAAGTATAAAGTAGCATGAGAATGAAATAGTCAAGTAAAGTACAAATACAATGTGTAAATGTATTTTGTTACTTTGTGCCACTGCCAGCTACGAAGAAGAAGAAGAAGAAGAAGAAGGAGAAGAAGAAGAAGAAGGAGAAGAAGAAGGAGAATAAGAAGAAGAAGAAGAAGAAGAAGAAGAAGAAGAAGAAGAAGAAGAAGAAGAAGAAGAAGAAGAAGAAGAAGAAGAATGGGACATGCGCATTAGTGCGACCCGAGCCGCTGTCAACAATCATGGCGGTCAGTTACTGTAAATATGACTCAACTTGTCCACTCAGTTGAATTCAAACACGTTAACTGTTAAAGTGTGCGACAATAAGCTACTTTCTTGACAAAAACACGGATTTAACAATGGCGAACTGGTCGGAAACAGTCCTCCAGCTGCTCCGCCGAATGAATAACTTTTATTTAGCAGGTAACGTTAACGACTCTGAAATTAACATGGCGGCTGTTTTAAAGTAGCTCCCGTTAACCTCTCCCGTCTTGTTCCCGGACAGGATCCTGTCGGGCTCACTGCTTCAGGTTTGAGATAGACGGAGCCCAGGTTGGCTGGATTCCCCCCCGTGTAGCTCCGCTGTTGACGCGGTATCCAGATGTGTTTACGCCACCGCTTGGTGGCGCAGTGTCCCTGGTTCACAGCCTGGACTCTTACGAGAAGAGATCCGAGGCTGTGGACGCTGTCCTGCAGACTCTCCGACAGGAGGGCTCCCTAACCTGCCTTACAGGCTGGAGAGATGAGGTGGGACCGGGTGAAAAAAAACAAAAAACTTCCATCAGAGCCCAACAATACCAGACCAGGACCAGTACTTTTCACTTTAAAGCAGCTAATGTACTGTAACTAAGTACAATCTGACACAAAGACAGAGGGGACATTTAATACCATTCATATATGTGTCCCACGTCCCAAACTAGAACCAGAGGAAGCAGGTTGAAAATCAGTAAAGTCTTTTAAGTAACCTTCTGAATGCAGAGCACAATGATTAATAAGTCTGTTAATGAATCGTTCTGGGTTACACAATGTGTATCACAGTAATCATGAAGTACTCTCACCTTTCAGCGGTACAGTGTGATGCCAAAATTCTCGGACCCTCCTGTGATGTGGATGGAAAGAGCAGCTACAAGTAAGTTTTTTTATTTAATGCTGGATTACTAACAACATCAGTGTCGTACGAGCTGGCTGTGATGCTGCGCTGCAGGTCTCTTCGGGGTGAAGCGGTACGGAGTCCATATCAATGGTTACACCGTCAGCGACAGTGGGGAGGTCAGCATGTGGCTGGCACGACGCTCCCCAACCAAGCAGACATACCCTGGACTGCTGGACAATCTGGTGAGTACGGACTGTACCGGTCACTTCTCAGACGTGCTGCCACAGTAGACACAAACGTACGAACAGCTGATGCGTCTGATGTGTCTGATGCGTCGTGTCTTCGAAGGCAGCAGGTGGTCTGGCTGCTGGCGTTGGCATCAAACACACTCTGGTCAAAGAATGCGAGGAGGAAGCGTGTATCCCAGCAGCCACTGCTGAGAGAGCTCGTCCTGTAAGCACAGTAAGGTGAGTTTGATGCCAAAACCACTGAACTTTAATTGTTATATATGTGAATTAAACCGTGTATTTGTGAAGTGTTTTTAAAGATTTATATTTAGTAAGAACTGCTGGGGTTGGAGCCACAGCCCTAAAGTAGAACTAGGACAAAATAGAACCAGGTTTATCCAAGGAATTTGTCCACAGCTGGCAAAGTGGAGGAAGCAAAACTTTTGAAAAGCCAATGTGAGTTTGTCATTGTTACTATTGTTTTAATGGACAACACACACCAGCAGCTTATTACACGTGTCAGAACATGCACCCACACTCTCAGCAGTGGAGTTTTTATGTTCTGGAGCAAGGAAGGAAGTGCACATTTGTCATAGCTCACACAATTAATTCACATTACAAATCCTAACACAGCTTTGGTCTGTTTACATGAAAACGCCACAGGGTACATGGGCCGTGACCTTCTCTTCTGCAGGAACCTCATCACTGTGAAACTACGGAAAACACTTAACTATTCAATTGATCTTCTAGCTACACATACGAGGAAGAAGAGGGGGTGTTTGCAGAAAGTCAGTTTGTCTTTGATTTGAAACTTCCTCTGGAGTTCAAGCCCAGAATAGGAGACGGAGAGGTGCAGGATTTCTACCTGCTGCCCATAGATCAGGTGAGTATCGCTCACATATCACTGAACAGTGTTGACATTAGAAGCACAGAGATTTAGCATTTTGTGATTGTTCTGTGCTACCTTCAGGTGAAGGAACTTCTGGCCACGGACGACTTCAAACCCAACTGTGCCATGGTGGTCTTGGACTTCCTCATCAGACACTCATTTATTGAGCCTGACACAGGTGTGTGTCTGTCTACAGCATCTCCACTGGTGAAATCATTACAAAATCCTTTTGTTTTTAAAACAATTTTCTCTTAATTTCAGAGCCTTATTATCAGGAATTTGTAGAAGGACTGCATCAGACATTATAAGGGGAAGCTGAGGATTGAGCCCACTGTCAGACTCCACCACGACACCCCGTACATTGTTCAAGTGAACAGAGAGAGCTGAGGGAGGTGACCGGTGACTGAGTGCTGGATCTGGTTCATCCAATTCTTGACTACTAATCCTGAAACTGTCTGTATTTTAATAAATTACTTTATCACTGTGTAACACCTTAACTGCAGAAGTACTGTTCAGATCGATGTACAGTTTGTTTTCCTGAATATAGATTAAATAACTCATTACAACAGGACCTGATATGTATCAGTATATAAACAGTTTATAAAAACAAAGGTTTATGCAGCTGTTTTTTCTGACTCTCTTTGATCTATTTATTTTTCATGCTGACACGAAACAGCTGTAGAGGAGTCAGACTTTGAATTAGGTTTAGACGACAGTATCATTTTTTCCACTTTGGTGAATTTCTAAAAGAGAAAAGTTCAGTTTATTTAACAAAGAACCGCGTTTGGTAACAAGAAATATAAACTAGTTTTTCCTGTAGCTGTGGATCAGACCTGTATGATGCCCGGTCTAGAAGTAACAAATGCGTGGACTCGTTTCTCAGCATCATTTTGAATCAGGATGCTCCTAATTTTAGAGCTGGTCCTCAGGTGGAAGAAAGACGTTCTAGATATTTCTTTTATGTAGGAGGTGAAGGTGATATCCTAAGATTCCTCACAGTAGTACTTGAGGCTAATGCAAAGTCATCTGCGTAACTGCTGAAGTCACTATCATAAAGATTATTCTTCTGCTGGAGTCTTGTTAGTTAGGCTCCTGTGAAGGAGGAGTCTACTGGTAAGTAACCTAAGTACTGTTACTCAGGTGCTGTACTTAAGTACAATTTCAAGGTAGTTTTACTTCACTGGAGTATTTCCATTTCATGTTACTTTTACTCCACTACATTTATTTCAAAATCATTAGTTACTAAGTCTGTATATAAACTGAACTAAACTTCTACATTTGTGTTACCACCAGCATCACATTCTACACTGTTTAAAATACACTGTTCTCTTACTGCAGTACTAAAATTTACTTGAGTACAGAAATTAAAGGGTACTTCTACTTGGAGTATTTTTCTAGGCAAATACCTGCACTTTTACTGGAGTGGCGAGTTTGCCTCTGATCACATAAACACTTCTTCAATGAACACATGAATTTCACAAAAGTCCACTGGGACTCGAGGACGAACTGAGTAGATTTCAGAGCTCAAAGGTCACTGTCATCTCACGTATGTGGTCATTCTCTGGTACAATTTATTTCCTTTAGAAGACATTTAAAAAGACAGCTGGAGAATCGTGAGGATACATTTGAATACAAAAGAATAATCCTCTTACAAATAACCAATTCTTAAGGATTTCATAATTTGACATCATACTTTTTTCAAAGTATACACCACACTGACCTTTTGTTTTAAGTTGTGTGCAAATAATACAATGTAAGCCAGTAGAATATCACATAAACTTAAAATAACATACAACAGAGTATGAAGCAGAGAAAGAATAGTTGTACATGTGATGAGTGAACTGGCAGGAAGGAAACAAAACTCCCCGGCGTTCAGGGACACTGTAAATTATCAAATAAAAGCTGGTTTAACACAATGTTGGGTTCGAATTGCAGCAGGCACTATACTGTCAAACAAGCTCAAATTAAGTATAATATACAATTTAAAGCATTATTCCATCAGGACCACATTTGTAGTCTGAGCTCCACTTCTGCAGCAGATGTTTTCCTTCACTCGTCCTTTCTAATTTTAAGTGGAAATTTAGAGGAAAGCTGTTCCATAAGATGCTGAATGAATGTAAAGTGACAGTCTTCTGGCTTTTGTCTCTTTGTTTCAGGATCATAGAACTCAAAGTGAAGAATGCTCTCCAAAAGAAAACTATACTGTTTGATATCACGTAACAGAGCTGAAAAGCTTTTCTGCTTAAAAATAAAATCAATTATCAAAATGATTCCAGATTAAATGTTCTTTAATCGACTACTTGTTGAAGCTCTACATACATCCCTGCTTCACCTAAAGATCTGGTCCTCCCTGTAGTTTAGCTATATTAAGCCCCCTATTTGAGAATTTACAGCAACTGTCAAGAGGATAAAATAGTTTTAACCCTTTAATACCAGCTTTATACAGTGTGTTTGACAGTTCACATCAGCCCACATACAGTTTTCTTACTTGAAAGCCAAGTTCAGCTCAATCAAATCAATCATTTAAGTATTACATTCAATAAAGGCTTGTATAAAACAGTAAAATAAGTTGGTCTCTTTACCATCAGGTACTGAAGCTCAAATGCACATAATGATCAAACTCTCAGCTTTTTAAATGAATAACAATGCTACAGGCTCATAAAAGAGAAAAGCAGGTCCATATAAAGTTGGGTTGTTCCATGTTTCCGTAGGTCAAAATAAGGAGAATGAAACACTTATACAAATGATAGGGCAAAACTGAAAGATAAGCTCAGTCACACTGCAAGCCGTCAAAGTATTTTACCAGATATTTAGCGTGTATCTGTAGATGCTCTAATGCCCCTGATCTCCTCTGTAGCTGGTCTCAAACACAAACCATAAAGCTACAGCTGAGGACAGAGGAGAACATCATCCTGCATTCAGAGAACGGGAAACCCTGCTTTTAAGTACAGCTCAAAATACGAGTGAGAGACGTAATTACCCCATCTCATGTTTGCTTAATTCCAGGTCTAATGAATCCTAAACACAGGATTATTTTTACATGAAAGCTAAAAGCTATAACCTTAGACTTAAATGTTTACGCTCCCTTTTTCCATCACGTTTGATCTTTTGTTATTTCCTTTGGCCTGGTTTGACTTTTCTCCCTCGTCCCTGTAACACCCCACTTAATTGAGCCCACCTTGGTTGAACGTAGAGGATCGATGTTTTTCATGGCCTGGTTTGTTTCCCCCGCCCCTCCCAATCCTGTGTGATCTGACACTTTATAGCAGATTGCAGCCACCCTTCTTGCCTCGTCTCTTGGCCTGCAGTGCCGCCCTGGTGGCCATCTCAAACACCTCCCTCACGCCGTCCTTCGTCTTGGCCGAGCACTCCAGGTAACCAAAGGCACTGATCCGGTTGGCCATGTCCCTCGCCTCGTCGGACTTCACTGGTTCCTGTTTGGATAAAAAGAAGGTGTTATCTCATATAAAACTGATAAAAAATTTTTTTTTACCAACACTGGACAGTGATCACTTTATTAAATGATCTGAAATTATTAAATTATTCGTAGAATCATGATCTACAGGTTTCTACAGCTCAGGAGTTTTAGTGGCTTGCAAAGTTCATGTTACACTGAAGTTGTTCAAATCGGTTGTCATGTTTGGCTCTGAGTGATTATTAGCGTCTATTGGTGATGTCAGAGAACATGTAGCCTTCTCTAACAAACCCCCACCCCAAGGCCAGAGAAGTGGTTTAGAGGTAGTTCTCATCCTCTGAGGATCCATATCCAAACTGCAGACATGCATGTATTTCTATTCATACTTCACGTGGAGATCGATATCTTGCTAATGATAATGAGAAAGGGAGCGGCTGAACACAGGTGGAGAGAAATGACCCCAAGTGACAGCATAGGTTCAGCTTCTAAACACAGAAGCACAGTTAAAGCTGCAGCGTGTAAGATTTAGAGGAATCTATTAGTAGACATGAAATCTAGAATTCATAAATATGTTGCCATCAGTGTTTAGTCACCTGGAAATACCAACTGTTTACTTTAGCTTAGACCTGTGGTGCCCAGAACGATGCCTTCTGCAACCTCACCACTAGATACTGCTAACCTTCATATTTTACACATTGTACTGTACCTTTGTACTGTACCTGCTGCTAAATGGGTGTTTTCTTCTGGCAACAATTAGCATGTATGAAGATCCTGCTCTTTCCCAAAAAATCTTTTTAAAAATACCAGTCACAGCATGACTACTATCACTGATCTGACGAATTGGATCTGTACACAAACTTTTTCTGTGGAAAAATACACAACATCCAAAATCAATTGCTCTTCTATCATCTGTGACCCTTTCCCCCAATTAATTCCTGAACAGTCCACTGCTTCATAAAATCCACAGCTTTGAGCAGACTGCTGCAGCTAACAGCTAATTCTGCACGTTAAGCTAACAGACATTTGGGTGGTACAGTTTTAGCCACAAAAACAACTTTTCACATTGATCTACTCGTTCATTTAAGGCTGCTTTCTACCCCTGACTTGCATTCACATGTTGCTGATGATGTCTGTAGACTAAACCCAAGATCCGACCGTCTGTACAAAGGAGTTCAAACTGTCAAAGCTACAGATTTGCTTCAGTTAGATTTATAGTGCAGAACCTTAAATATTTCTTCATTTCACATGTCAGAACTGTATGTGTCTAAATCCTCAGACTTTTTCTGAGGATTATTTCCTCAGACTATTTCCAGGTTTACATTGATATATCAGATTTTCAACATGCTGGTCCTTTAATAATTGCATAAAAAGTAAATTCATGAGTTAATCAATTAGTAGTAATGAAAATAATACTCAGTCCTACATCTGACATCTAACTCCACTAACTGACCTGTTTCATCTTTGCCAACTCTCGACGTGTGTGCTCATCATTTCGCAGGTCCTTTTTGTTCCCCACAAGAATAATGGGCACGTTGGGACAGAAGTGCTTGACCTCAGGCGTCCATTTCTCTGGAATATTCTCTGCATCAGGCACAAGGTGAAAACATTAAACATGAAGCTGATGCAAACTGTTTTTCTTGTTATGTTTTCTTTCAAAAAATATCAACGACAAAAAGGAACCCTCACCTAAACTGTCGGGGCTGTCGATGGAGAAACACATGAGGATGACATCTGTGTCTGGATAGGAGAGAGGCCTCAGTCGGTCATAGTCCTCCTGACCTGCTGTGTCCCAGAGAGCCAGCTCCACCTATGACAAGACAGAACAACAGGACTAGTTCACTACCAAGGAACGACATAAATACGTCGGCATATCTAAATTATGATTAAATGTCACTCAGATGTTTGCAGTGCAAAGATTTGAACTTTTTGATGTGAAGGAAATCATAACAGACACCACTGATTTACATTATGAAGCACCATACATATAGAAATAAGTTTACAGTCTATGGTTGTTGGATGTGTTGGACACATGTTATGAACCTGTGATCAGGTTATGACACCAAACCTGATCACAGTTTGGAGTCATAACCAAGGCTCTGAATACTTTATATAAAGGGAAATTTCAGTTTTAGATTTTTAATAAAGGAACTATCATTACAGGTTACTGAGTGTAGCCTCCAAAACTGTATTTTTATTCACTTATAAATCTAAATCTACGAGACAATAAAAAGTAAACGGGTCTGAATGCTGTAGTTTACCCATCAGAGCAGGTTGATATTTCAAGTCTAACACGTAAATGGGATCCATGTCAAGTCTGTTTGTTTGAATTTTATTATCTGATATTTTATATTGAACTCAGTGTCAGACCTTGGTCTATAATTTGTATCAGAGACTACACACTCAATGATCTGTTAATGGATGATTTAAAATGACATTTATTACTTAAATTAAATGTAAACAACTTACCTGTTTACTATCCACCTCAATATCTGCCACATAGTTCTCAAACACAGTGGGCACATAAACCTCAGGGAACTGATCCTTGCTGAACACTATCAGGAGACAGGTCTTGCCACAGGCTCCATCACCAACTATCACTAGTTTCTTTCTGATTGCTGCCATCTGAAACAGTAACAACAGAACACAAACTTTAACAGAACAGTTTGTTCGTGTTGTTTGTAGAGAGCCTCAATGTAGAAACGTATAGTAAAAAGTGGTAACACAAAACTCTTTTACTCAATACGACTCAGCAGGATGTGTTGGGGTTATTTCACTGTCAGAGTGTTGTCAAACTGGTTCATATAAAATTAGACCTTTAAGACTGTTTATGTAAGCGGTCTACACCAAACTGTGGCTGTTTTAAAATATGTTTCTGTCAAAGTAAACAACAAACACACACACTTGAGTCTTGTCCAAATATCTTTCCTAAGGTTATGTGGCAGCTAAAGCCTAACACCAACAACATGTTTGACCATAAACAGCATCCATCCATCAAACCCACTTCATTTAATTTCTATGTAGGCCTGTAAGCAAAAATAGGGAGCGAAACATTATCCTGTTTAGCCTGTTAACAATCAATTCAACAAACAAATCACAGTATGACCTGATAACTAAGTGAATCAATCCTAATCCTGTTACCCAAACATGACCTACGATAAGTCAAACTGAAGATTTTAGATAGAAATGACATTAACAATGATTTGATGTTTTCTCATGCTGCTAAATCAACGTTTAACAGTAACATTACTACTGAAATCAGGCTTTTGTTTGAATATTTTTCTAACACATTACCATTTACTTGAAAGTTGAGCCTAAATTAAATTCAGACAGATCAGAAACTAGATTTTAGTTGATGGATTTTCGAATAATTCATTCAGATTAACATTACATCATATAAAGCTACATCCACTCTTCCTATAACCAACTATATGTTAACTATTAAGTACTTTGGAGATTTAACAAACACTAACACACCGTTGACACACAGTGTAACTGCTTTAACACTAATACAGCTTTGGGCCTATGTAGTAAACTGTGAGAATTTGGCAACTTGAGCGTTACGTTGCATTATAACTTCACTTCCTCACTGCTGTTTTCCTCTAATGTAAAGGTCTGTTCAATGTGCCAACTATGTCTCTTTTAAAATCCTCCACATTAAACACAATGTACCATCCTAATGTAACCCTAATTTTGATTAATATTATTTTTTGGCCTCTGTTTGTCACTGAAACACTGGAATGTCGGCTAACTTCTAGCTACCAGCAGTTTCCATTCCATCTAAGGAAGCTAACAATTAGCTTGCTAACTTTGCTTAGTTTTTCGGGGCAGTTGGCCTTTTTTCAAGTTGGACACACGATATTCTGAGAGCACAAACGATTTCTGGATTCTAGCAGATAACCTGAGATTCGACACAATTAAGCAAAGAACGATTCTGAGTAGTTACTTAAACGTTATTTTACCGTTTAATCGCAGATACTCGCCTTTCTTTAGTTTTCCTGTCGGAACTAACAGCCCCGCCCCCGGCAGTGCCACGAAGTTTGCACCCTCCCACACAACATAATTCCAACCAATGAGAAACGGAAAAATCATGACTGAATGGTAATTTAACCAATCAATAGAAAATAAAGACAAACACCATTTTGCCCTAGGTTAAGCTTTGCAAGGAAGTGTCGCCCTCAGTTTACATACAAACCTGGGTGTTTTACGCATATGTTATGTTACACATTGCATTAAATCGTTCTTATTTATTATTATCTCACATTATCCATCTAGCAGCTGGGTTTATATGTAGCCTGGGAGCGACATCTCCCTGTGAAGCCTTATCCGGGGCAATATTAACCTGATGCCCAGTAAAGCTGATAAACAATATTTATTTCTAAAGAATCAAAGATTAATTTTGCTCTCGGCACCTAACGTTCTAAAACTGAATTTAATAATAATAATCATACCTTCATTATTAGTAGTATCTTTACCTGTTTAACTGTTATATCATATTATTTAGTCCCCAGGGTGGGACATTCAGTTGCCAATTGTCACAGTAGATTAAATATTAGATACATAAAAAATCAGGTTAAGGATAAAATCATTATAATGAAAGTTACATTAACATATTAAGAAAGGTAATATTAAAGATATTCTTTTTCTCCTAAAGCATGTGGTAGCCACAACTGTGTTCCAAAATAGAGAAAGCAGGAGATGAAGAGAGAAGAATGTTAAAGAAAATTATATTTTTTCTTTTCTTTGAGGTATTCCATTTTAAGTTACTTTTACTTTCAGAGGGAACTAAAATGCTTTTTACTCCACTACATTTATTGGACATTTTAAGTTGCAAATGCAGGTTCTTATTCAGCTAATAAATTATTATGGCTTAACCTCCTGTCAGTACATAGAGTAGCTTTCAGCTAATGTGTTTTCATATAATAAAGGCTATGTCTTTCTAATGAGTTTCTAATGAGTACTTTTGGTATAGCTACTTTATATTCTAATGATAATACCTTTGTACATAAGGTTTCCTGTACAGAACATTTACTTGAATAGTGTGTATTTCCACACTGTGGTAATAATACTTTTAAAAAAATAATAATTTTAGCATAGTATTAGTAGTATAAGTACTTCAAGTTAATCAGTCTGAGTCATTGATATAAT
>JAUYWH010000025.1:1741207-1761690 GCA_034779795.1 Ctenopoma multispine | reverse complement strand
ACATTAGCTATATATATATCTATATATAGATATATATATAGATATATATATAGATATATATGAAAACAGAAGTGCTCAAAAAATGGGAAAAGAGGGGGGCATTTATTTTGAAATGTGTGGTGATCATGTGACCAGTTTAGCGGAAGTTGACTTGTGTCGGCCAATGAGCGGCGATGGGACGAATCTGAGGATTGCTATTGGCTGGTTCAAAACGTTGGCGATTTAAACGCTAACGTAGCAGTTCGCGCGGCGTGAACAGTTGGTTCGGTGTCGCTCTGGGAACAGACGGCTTCGGTAAGATCTGGACCCATTTAACTGTTAACTTACATCAGTCATCTGTGTTTTCAGAGTTTATTAAGTGATATAGCTTCACGTGTTGATTAATCACGTTAGTTAACGGATCGTTTTGTGTGCTTAACGTTAGCTAGCCAGTTGTGTCCTCGATGACGCAAACGTATTTAAATGTTTTATGAAGAAAATACGAGTTAGCAGCAGCTTACATGTATATCACCACAGCACTTTATATTTTACATGGCAAATATATATCGTTTGTGAATATTTTTCCCAGTTTAGTTCGCCTGTTAACTCAGTAACATTACATCCTCTCCCTAACAAATAATACAACGCTAACGTCGGCTAGCGTCTATGTAACCTAGCGTCATTTGACTTGAAATGAATCGTCATTCTGGTTGGATAAATGTATACAGACTTCATCACATGAATATGTTAATCTGTGTATGTCACTGTGTCTTGATTAGGTGACAAAGCATAACAAAGCCTAACATTATGGAAGAAACAGACTCCGGTGACGCTTCTGAACGCTACGAGTTCGATGCCCCGTCCCACGTCGTCGACCTGCAAGAGCTGGAAAGCGCTCAAAACGACGATAAATGGTTTGGTACGTTTCCACGGAGCATTTTAGAACTATTAATTAGATTTGTTAAAACTAAGTCTACAGTTGCATGTTCTTTGTTTCGCCCACTGCTTCCTATGTTTTGTGGTGTGAATAATTCTGATGTTTAACAGATGAAGACAAATGATGGATTAATTTCCTCTTTCATATTATGCAGCCACAGGCGTGTGTCTAACGTTACACTGCACATGAGCTGGTGCAGCAGCACAAAAACAAACCCACTGAGCGGGAGCGTTGTTGAGATTGGCACCACATACATTTCCACCTCCATGTGGACTGTGGTGAATCAAATGGTTTTCATCAAAAAAGAATGAAAACTAGTTCTAATATACAAACTAAAAAATGCCACACAGTGCTCATATAGGCGTGGGGACGTGGACTTTGTTGAAAGCAGTTGGGGGGAAAACTGTCCTTGAAGAATAAGCCTTTGGTCTCAATGGTGCAAAGCCTCTAGTTTTGTTTTTTTTAAGGTCTAGGTCTCTTTGTTTAACTGTTCGTATGAACCTGTTAAACGCTTCTGCATTTGTGACATAAGTGGGTTTTTTTCCACTTACATTAAGAAGTACATAGGTTAAATTGTCCATTCAGTTACAGAATCTGGAAAAGTAGTTGTCATCTGCTTGACCTTTGACTGTCTTTCATGTGCAGAACTACAGGCCGGAGAAGCAAATGCTAACCTCACTACACCTTCAAGATCTGACTGGCCCTTTACGAGAAGCGATAATCCCAACGTGCCTAGAGCCATCGTAACCCCGCAAGTCAAGACAGACGTGGACGCAGGTTGGTGTTCTTTGCTTTTTCAGTAATAAAGAATATAAAGTGTCTAGTGGCTTCGGAGAGTATTCAGCATTGAGCATTGAAGGATCAGTGTAGCCAAATTCAGAAGTTGTTGTGTAGACTGCAGAGTTAAAATTAAAATGTTCAGAAAGGTGAAGAGGTCTGGGTACTTCATGAACACTGATAATATGTAACTTATTTAAAAAAAACAGCTTCCTCTAAGATTTCTGATCAATACCCCAGATAACAAAAAAGCCCCATCTCCACCTCCAAACATCGTCACATCCTGGGGGGGTGAAACTCAGAATGATTCCAGACCAAGAAGGAGGACAGCTAATCGACCCCCTGCCGAACCACGCAGGTACAACCTATGAATTGTTTTTTTTGTTTTTTACCGCAAGATTTAGTTTGTTTTTGTATACATGTTACAGGAAATATTAAGCCTGTCGTTTGTCATCTGGGATTCGTGGTTATTAGAGTCAGATGACAGTAGATTACTAACATAAAAAAATTGGGGATTGGAGTTAAGGAGATGAGTTTTTAAATGAGTTTTCTTTATTTGTCTTAGGGTTTCAAAACGTAAGGAGATAACGAGCAGTGTGGCTGCACCACAATCAGCTGCTCCGCCATCAAAGAAACACAAAAAGTAAGTTCTCTCCTTAAGACATTAATGTTTTTACATCTCTAAGCCTCAAAAGATTAACTACCAACACAGGTTAGTCTTTCTGCAGAACATTTTCAACTGTATCCCTGTGTTCTAGGAGCCCGGTGGGGCGGCCTGCCCGGAAATCCACTAGTGTTCTTCGCAAGAGTGGGCTGTTAAATTCCAGGACTGGTGTCCGTAGGAGTGGACAGCTGAACTCCAAAGCTACAACCCAGACGAAGGCAACAGCCTCCACCAGTGCACACACAGAGTGAGTCTACACCCGACCTGACATGGCCATGAACCTGTGATCCTACAAATCAACAGACTCATACTATGGTTCAAATCTGAAGCCCCACTTGTGTTTAGACTGGTTGTTCTGGTTTGTTTCCTCATTTCGGGAGTTCTGAACACATCAGTCGCACTCAAGTGCAGAGCCCAACAACTACAGATCCTGTACTGTATGTGGTCTCAGTCTGCAGCAGTTAATGTGTATACTCAACAGCCTGAGCTCCGTGGAATTACTGAGATAATTTCCTCAAAAATGTGTGTCATAGCATAATTCTTATTCAGGGATATTCACCAGTACAGAGCAGGGTCTCCTTGTAAGTCGCTTTGGAAAAAAGTGTCTGCCAAGTAAAGTAAAGGATCCATTTTCCCAGATCCATTTAACTGGGTGTACAAGACTATTCTCACTGTAGTGATTTTTCTGTGTGAAAGGAAAACCTGAACTAGATCTGGTTAAAAGTAATAGAGTAATAAAGTAATAAAACCGTATCCAAACAGGCCATTTACCTCTGAAGAACAAGAGCTGGAGCGCATCAGGAACCTCCAGAAGGAAGTGGCTCTGCATCGCAAGAAGAACGAGGCCAGCTACAAGGCTGCTCTTGCTGGCAGTAAGTAGTTATTACTGATGGGACGTGTACTTGAAAACTTTCTATTAATTAATAATTAGCCTGTTGCCAACTGTAGGTTGACTTCATGTGTTATTTCAGATCCACCACCAAAGAAGACGGTCTTGTCCACAACGGTGCCTAAAGAATTCCACTTTAACACGGACACTCGCATTAAGGCGACCACTTCCTCCAGCACGTCCCATAAGGACGTGGACTTTGTCGCTCAGCTTCGCAAACCCTCCTCCCCAGTGAGTACTGCATGTTATATTCTAACACAAACGTTTCTCTGCAGCCTTCAGTGGACAAAAAAACTGAACTTAAGCGTCCAGCTCTAATAACACTGAGAGCAAAGTAATTATCACTAGTCACATTAAAAGCTACATCCAGTTTTCCCTTTTCATCTCCTTTAGGCAAAGGCTGTTAAAGGAGCCACTGTGCCCAAACCCTTCAACCTGTCAACAGGCAACAAAAGAAAGATGGAGGAGTCTGAGCCTTACGTGCCCATGGCTCAGAGGATAGAGCAGTTCCAGAAACGCACCCCTGAGCGCTACCACCTGCGCAGTCGCCAGAGTCAAGAGAAAGGTGAGCAGTAGAATCTTTTCCCCCGTACAGCTCAGCTTTGTTTGTTCTGTAACTGAATTAAATGAGTGTAATGGTTTTTGTCAGGTCCATCACCAGTGAAGGGTGAACACTTGAAGCTCACTCAGCCTCATACACCAAAACTGATGACTCGCCAGAGAAGCCGGCCACCTGTTGTCAAGAGCAGCGCCGAACTGGAGGCTGAAGAGGTGGAGAAACTTCAAAAGTACGTTTTTACCCTCTGCTTGTTTACGTGAACTGCTCAGCCTGTTTTCTGGGAATGTTTATAGTGAAAACTCATCAGGAAATGTGACTAATTATTATATAGAAATTGTTTCCCACTTACTTGAAAGTCTAAGTTGCCTTCAACACATTCAGTTGAAAATCATCTAGGGCTGGTCAGTATCTGTGTTTGTGTGTTTTATCACAGGTTTCAATTCAAGGCCCTGGAGCTGAACAAGAAAATACTGGAGAGTGCAGAGGACTTGAAGAAGCCGTCGGTGAAGGAGCCGACCGTACCTGAAGGCTTTGAGCTGCAGATTGAAAAAAGGCTCCAGGACAGACAAGCCACCAAGAAGCCCCAGGAAGGTGAAGAGAAGCCGCACGCATTTAAGCACCAACCGCTGCCCAAAAAGATCCTGGAAGGAGTGGTGGTGAGTTCAGATCCTGCTAACAGGTTCACAGTAAAGCGGAGTTGTTTAATTGTTGAAGCTGAAGTTTTTTCAGATAATTTCCACGTACAGTAGTAGAAAAGGATTTCCTCTTGTCAACAGGGATTGCCAGAAAAGAAAGTTCTGCTGCCAACTGTGCCAGAGTCTCCAGCTTTTGCCCTCAAGAAGAGGATTCGTATGGATCGCAAGGTTGAGGAAGTAAGGATGCGTTTCTCTCCTTAACTCAATTATTAGTTACTGACTTTACAACCACACTCATGTAAATAAACTAATATTTAAAAAAATAAAAATTTTTTTGACCAGGAAAAAAAGCCTGCGCCTTTTAAAGTCCCCCCAGTGCCTCACTATGGCCTGCCCTTCCAACCCCGGCTACAAGAGAACCACCATGTGGAAGTGTGTCCTTTTTCCTTTGAAGAGAGGGAACGAGAGAGGAGGGCGCTAAAGGAGAAGAAGATGGAGATGCGAAATGAAGAGGTGGAGCCGCACATCTAATGACCTGTTTTCTTTTAAGGTTGGAATTAAGAGAAGTATTAATCGCAGTTTTCTTCTGAAATCTTCCAGATGCCACAGTTCAAGGCCCAGCCGCTGCCTGACTTTGACACCCCGAGACTCCCCGAGAAGAAAAAGCTGGAGCCCACAAAGCCCGAACCCTTTAGACTGCTCATAGATGAACGAGGAGCTGTGAAGAACAGTCGCTGGGAGCAGATGGTATGACTGGATCTGCTGGTGAAGACACACCAGCAGTTTTTTTTGGTTCTATTCTCGACATTGACCTGACCTCTGGGTGTTTTGGTTTTTTGGTAGGTGAAAGAAGAACAGAAACAACAGGAGGCGGCGGTAGCGTTCAAAGCCAGGCCTAACACAGTCACTCATAAAGAACCTTTCCAGCCCAAAAAGGAGGCGCGACCTGCAGCGGGTAAGATATATTAGTGTGTGTGACACTCATGGATTAAACATGGTCGTGAAAAATGAACATTTGAGTGTCTGATACTTCATTGAAGTTTAGACTCTCACATGTGCAGACATTAATATTACAGAATATAACATCAGCTGTGGATGTTTCCTCCTGAATTATGTCCAGATAAATTAGTTTGAAACTGCAGCTTCAAATTAGTCTAGTCTGGTAGTCATAAAAAATGTTGACATCCTTCCTCAGAGTGAGTCATGCGGTACAGATGCCTCTCAAACACTCGGGTAACTGGGAATAAATAAAACGGTGGCAAACTGCTTCCACGTGTCTTTCGGTAACTTGTGTTAAACCTTGATCAGCTTTTCCTCCATTTAGTTTAAAATCTGTTGACGGTGGAGGAGTAAACTGCTGCTTCCTCTTCAGCGGAGATCAAAATGATTGATTTGCTCTCACCTGACTCACACTGTCGTAGGATATTTCAAGCTTCGTGTCGGGTGTAGGTCGACTCTCGCTCACGGAGTAGCAGTAGTCTGCAGCTCAGGCCTTTGAACCCGTATGTGTGAGCATCTGGTAAATCGCATCAACCTGATATTTGTGTTTGCTGTAAATTGGATGCACTGTGTGAAAATCACTTTAGTCCTGGATTTCTCATTAGTTTGGGCCGTTCAGCAGGAAACACAATACGTATTACATGAAGAATGCTTCAGCTTCGTGCTCTGAGGCTGAAGCATTCTTCGCCTTTGTTACTCACCGTGTTCCCGTTTCCTTCACTACCTTCTTTCGTGGAACCCATGAGAAGGCATTAATTCTTCTACAGCTGTGGAGGCCTTTGAGCTGTCGACCGAGCGGCGGGCCAGAGAGCGGCAGGAGTACGAGCGGCTGGCCAGCGAGAAGGAGGCTCTCAGGGCGCTGATGGAGGAGGAGCAGAGGCGAGAGGAGGAGAAGAGGGAGAAGGAAGAGATCGCAAGGCTGCGACAAGAACAGGTGACTAGGACTCATTTTGAACCGTACTGCTGTAAGTTGTGTAAAGAGAAGTTGACACTGCTGGACGATCATGTGACAAGATGTCTTATGTAAAATTATCAGCCTCGTCCTTTACATTTTCTCTTGTCCAACAGAAGCTTGTAGAGTTGTAAAGCTGTAGCCTGATAGAAACCAGTCTGACAAACGTTTTCTTCACCTCCTGCAGGTTCACAAGGCTCGACCCATCAGACACTACAAACCTGTAGCACTGAAGAAGAGTGAAGTCCCCCTCACCGTCCCCCAGTCACCAAACTTCTCCGACCGGTTCCGCTTGTGATCAGCCTGTCGTTCCGCTCTGTAGTAATCTGCATATTTTAATACCACAAATGTTTTGTCACCTTTTTTATGGCAGACCCCCAAACTTTTTTTTTTAGACTGTTAGTCAGAAAACTGGCTCAAATGTTGTAAATAGAAATGTATTTGAAACGACACTGTTTTTGTCCTTTATGTTGAGTTTTAGCTTTTAACTATGTGCTATATATATTTTCTCTCTCTCTCTCTGTTTTAACAGCTGTTTCAAATAAACATTACCAAATAAGACCGGTGATTATGGACATTTACTTTGAAATTCAGTTTTATTGAAAACCAAAGAAACACTTGTGCTGTTTCATCATATGGAAGCTTCAAACACAAACGCTTCATCTGCAGGTAAATGTGAATCCATACAAGGAGAAAGTCCAGAGAACACAATTGATTCAGGGGCCCTGTACTCTTACCATGCCTGTAGGCATTTACTAAGGCTCCAGCTTCAGTTTGTGGTGATATTAATTTAATGCATTAATTATTGTATGGACACATAAGGTACATGTTAAGGTCAGATATGTCAAATAGATGGTTTTCAAAGTCAGATGCTGTATTTCTGGACTAAACTAGGGTTTCTGCGCATCTAATAATCAAAATTTTATTTATATGTTAATGATCAACAAAAAAAAACCTGATATTATTTAAATAATCATTGATTAAAAATTTACAAATATGTTTTAACCTCATATATTCAAATGTTATTGATGTCACCACAGCTTTAGCCAGGCTTTGTTTTTTTTAATATAGTGAAGATATTAGTCTTATGTTAACTTGTGTTCCAAGTGGTCTAACAATTCTTGTATGTGATTTGTTAAAAGCTGCAGAAACTCTGTTTGTTCTCAGATTAGTTTAAGAGTATTAGTTATGCACAGATTTATTTAGTTTGGTATTAAGATTTAAATATTCTCAGCCCTTATTTGCTTCCATATGTGAGGTTTCCACAGATGGAGACTAATCAGAGTTCAGACACACATCCTTTGGGTTTCCACGTTTTTATTCAAGTTGTGTTCAAAACATGGTGACGGCAAGAAATGATAACTGTGTTACACTTTGATAAATCTGTCTGACATCAGTGAGTGTAGAAGAAAAAGCTCTGATTCCAATATGAAATCTCACTAAATTCCAAAAGGGAAAAAAAAATCAGGGGAGGTTTGAGTGTTATAAACAAAAATACAAAAAAATAAATAAAAAGCTTAACAGGAGTGTTTCAGTTCAGAATAAAACTGCTTTGGATACAGAAAGCCACTGTTACTGTACTAAAAATCTCAGCTGAACTCCTGGAGATTTCCTGAAAGAAGTCCAGATCAAGGCACAACAGGATCTGATCCAGACCAAACAGGAGCCTCCAGACTGATTCCTCAGCTGCATCACTACGTACTAATGACAACCACAGTAGTATTTTTAACTTCGAAGGAAATGTTAAATTCTGCAGACGAAAAGTTAACTGTCACCACTTCTAATCTGAAAATAAGGAGAAGCCTTGATGCTGAAGGATGAGTGTCTGCGTGTGTCCTGTTTGGTCTGAACCAGCTGGTCTGTGCCGCCTTTGGGGAGTTCAGGGATCCACGAAGGACACTGCAATGTACCGGACGCCGGCGGTGACCCGCAGACCTTCGTGGTAGTGGGTGAGGCGACCCGGGTGCATGAGGGCCCAGCCTTTACGGGGAGACGTGACGGAGCAGTCATAGCGGATGAACCTGCAGCCACCACCCTGCAGACCAAACAACACATATCATCAACACTAAGTGTTTTCAGCAGAGTAGTTACAGACATATTAGCTGCTACTTGACAATTTGTGGTGTGTGAATCACCTATTTTAAACATTTTATTAAACCTCATGGCAGGCAGCTGCATTTGATGCAGGGCTTCACTGACTGCTCCAGGGACACTTTGACATGAGGCCAAACCATTGCTTCACCCTGCAGTTCCTACAAGTGCTTAACCAACTCAACCACAGCCACCCACACAGAATTTAGGCATGGATGGGGGTCAAACCCATGGTGTATGGTTTACAAGACCAACTCCTTACCACATGGCCACCATGGCTATAACAAGCAAAACCATCACTGGCTGTCACCGATCACATGTTATACAGGTATGTATGTGTGTGTGCAGGTTCGTATATGTAACAGTATTAATGTGTGTGTGTGTGTGTGTGTGTGTGTATTTACTTGGGTTATACTTGTGTAACATTAAAATAAGTCTGATGATCTGAATCATTTGTGTGTGTGACAGGTTTTAGTCACAAAAGTCATAAATACTCAAGTTAAAAATGCACAGTCACAGTATTTCGCGTCTTTGTTGAACACAGACGCTCAAAGTGCTGGTGGAGAAAGTGAGCGAACCCTCGGCCTTTAATAACTGCTTAAGTCATGAATAACCTCGAACAAGCAGTTCCAGTAGCTGTGGACCTGCACACGGTTCAGGAGATATTCAGCTCATTCTTCCACAGAGACGTGTGATGTGCATGGTTCTCTCGAGGTCCCTCCACAGCACCTGTGTGGAGCTGAGGCTCCCTTCACTGTACTTCTCCGTGAGGATGATAATAAGCAGCTATCTGTTTACTCGTGACATCCTAAGAATATGTCTGAGCAGAAGCTTTTCTGTAAGACAGAATGGACCAAAAGGTGCTTGTTGAGGTTACCGCTGCAACAGGATGTTAAACCAGCTTTTAATTCCAAGGGTTCACTTACTTTTTCCACCAGCACTCGTGTGTAATTAGGGCTTCCATGTTTATTCCAACTGACGTAACAGCACAATAAAAATCTGTTAACATTGTGAGTTCAGCACCTGTTCTTTTAGGATGTAGTAGATCAGAAATGTCAAACGCACTCACCTGGAAATCAAGGCCCACTTGGTTGAGTGCGATGTTTATTGTGAACGTGGAGGCGTCGTGGTGTGGCCTCAGAGCGGGCTGCTCGTCTGGCTTATATCTAACTACGAAGGCCAAGTCGAACTGAGCCTGCAAACACACAGACAGAGATAAAGGCTCATCTGGCAGCAGACACATGTTCTCCAGCTCCTGCTCAGTACCGGGAAGCAGTAGCTTTGTTTTCTTCTGCTTTTAAGCTGAACAAAAACTAGAACACATCTGTCGCACTCTGCTGTGTTTCTTAATGAAGTTTCCTCCTGTTAATGTGAATCAGGGAGGACAAATGAGGAAACACGATGATGCTTTTTCTTACCCTGGTGTAGTAACCGGGAAACATTTTCTCTGTTACTGGTGCTATGTACTCCAGTAGAAACTTCTGCCATTCCTTTTCATATTTGACTTGATTCATGTGGATGTCGATGGTGGGGACGTTCTCATAGCCGCCCTGGATTCTGGTGTCCTGCAAAAATGAATCCGTTTAGAGACAACCTGTCGTACGCAGGAAGATAAGAGCCATACCACTTGAAGTGTATGATAACGTACCACGTTGGCTCCTCCTGACCACTTCCCAAAGTTTTCCATTTCTTCAATAAGGTGCTTACAAGCAACATCGCTGAAGATTGGGAACCAGTAAACATCGGGACACGGCTGGAGGACAGAAGACGCAGCACAACCTCACCACTGAGTGACACATCCCACTAAACGTTTTATTCATTTATTCAAAATGCAGCTTCCACTCACGGTTTCAATCAGCTCGTCTTTCGTGATGCGAGTGTAGTTCTCGTGGATGTAGCGCTCCTCCCAGTCCTGAAAGAAACACACAGAGCGCGTTCACAATGTTCAGGTATCACTGTGCGTGTGAGACGGTCATTTTTTATCCTTTTTGTTATTGATCTTAAATAAAATATTTTAAGATTGATTTTTCTTGGCCTATCTGCCCTGATCATTACAATTCATGTGTAATAAATCCAGAACATATGAGGCGGAGTTTAACTTTTTGAATGAGATTAGACATTAAATGAGGTTTTCCAACATGTTTTAGTTCACATATTTACAAACTAATAATACTGAGACTGACGGTTTATTCCAGTTTAATGAAGAAACATCATGGACACAACAACAAAAACAAGATTTCTCTGTCATTCAGAGGCTTCCCACTGAAACATGGAAGCTTATTCTCTCCTACTTCATTTGATTATTTTAATTATTTAAATAATATTTTTAAAATAATAATTGTATAATATTACTAATATCTAATTGGATATCATGTCGGCATAAAGTGTTTTTGACTCTGGGGTCAGTTCAGGATTATTCATAACATTTTATTCTCACTGCCTCATGTTTTAACTACATACACAACAGAAAAATCGTCCTGCTGCAACACAACATCCACCTATATTAAAAATCTCACCAATCGGTTTTCAAAGATCTGCCACAGATCATTATGAAGATGGTTTGTCTGATAGTTTTCCGTCGACAGGATCCGACCGAAGCTGTGTGTGTTGGTTACATACATGAAGAGTCCCTGAGAGAGAGAAACAACACGTCACAATCCAGACAAAACGCACCAGACAGTTCATCATTTCATTACAAATATAGGTATATGATGTGTTTCCACAGAAGACTCGTCTGTTCTCTCGCTGACCTTGCTGCGTATGTTGTGGCAGAAAGCCATGTCGGGGTCCAGGCTGTTCGAGTTAAACAGCTCAGAGTCTGAGAGCTCGGATCGCAGGAGGCTGGCCTTCACCAGGTACACGCTGGAGACGTACGGCACGTTCCACACACCCCTAAAACACAGAGCAGTCTGTGATCCAACACGGCTAATTATCACCAGAACCAATGTCACGGACGTGCAGACGACCTGGAGGTTTTCCAGTTGTGCGTCCGTGTGATGGTCCTGAAGATGCCATCATGTTTATTACTGAGGTCTGCATTACATGTCTCTATTTAGTTTTTAAGTTACACACACGAGGAACATCCCACAGGAGCTCTTTCATGAGTCTTTCATGAGTCTTTCATGAGTCTTTCATGAGTCTTTCATGAGTCATAATTAATGTAGTTGTTGCTGATGCAGATGAGAAGAAACTGTGGCCTTGTAATGTAATGTGATTTGAATATTTTAAGCACCTACTTGTTGAGTTTGTGTATTTCTGCCCCCTACATTTTAAATTCCATTTAATTTAATTTTTTTTATTTTTTTTCAACCCATTGCTCTTAAATATTTAGAAATGTTTAGGAGACGTACTCTCTGCGTCCTTGAACTATGTCCACGTAGTCCTCAGACCGGGCGTAGTATCCGTCTGCACTGAGCGCTCCCCAGAAGTTGCTCCACAGTCGACCAACTCGAGTTATCATTGGTGCTACAACAGGCCTGAGGAACCACCACACACGTGTTATTATATCTGTTCCTGGTCATACAGATAAATGATTATTCAGTATTTAAAAAGACACTTACAGGTTCTGTTCTATGAGACGTTTGAGCGTGTTCTCATTTTTTAAAACGACTTCAATGTCCAAGCTGAAGAAATAGTCACAGTCTTTGTCCTTCCTGCACATATCACTGAAGGAAAGAAAGACGTTCAACAATATTCATGACCCAACGCCACACATTCGTAACTCGAGAGTCCTTCCTACAGCTGACAACTGGTTTAAGTGTGACTCACAAGCCCAGGTTGCGGGTGGCAGCTGCGTCCATCTCCTCTTCAGGCCCGATGGACTTCACATCCTGATAAAGGTTTCCGTGATCCTGCAGGAAAGAGCTGACCTGAGGCTCGTGATGAGTTTCCTGAGGTGGAGCGGAAACAGAGCAGGGGTCAGAATTACTACAAAGCTGCACTAATGACCTGTACATGACCATCTGAAACATGCAGAGCCATGTTATTTGCTTACTATACATCTGTGGCAATTACACACCGCAATATTTTTACCCTCAATAGAGGTAGTAGCAAAAGGCTTTTATTTTGATAGCCTAGCTTTTGGCCACATGTCTTAGCCAGGTGCAGTATGTGGAAACACTTGGAAACTCTCGACTTGCATGTTGTATTAGAAAAAAAACTTTCTTGCAGTATAGGTTTACGTTTTCAACACCTCTCAAACATCTGTATAAGAAAGAACAGAGGAGTTGTAGGAGAAGTTTGCATAATGCATAATGATATCACAGAGTTTGTCTGAGCTGATTTATAATTCTTAGAAGACGTGTGAGATGTTAATTAATGATAAAAATGTTACCCGGTTGTAGATGAACAGTTTGAGTCTGTTCTTCGGGTACTGGAGCTTCAGCAGCCGTTCAAAGAACACAGTGACAAACGGGGTGGGCTGCTGAATGAAGATGCCGATCACCACCAGCGGGTACTCACTCTCCTGTGGAAGAGCGAGCATCATGTCAGCTCCAGGCCAAAGGGTTCATTCAGTACTGAATAAACGCTGCGTAGCTGAGAGAAACCGCGTGTACGCACCTTAAGAGCCGTGAGCAGACGGAGATCCTCGTGACACACTGTGCAGCCAGCCTCAAAGGTCCAGCTGTTGGGGATGTAGTTACCGAGGTAGTTGATCTGGAGCTGGACAAAAAAGAGCACGAGGACAATCAGACAGCTCAACTCTGAAAGCCCTCTTTGCACATATTACTGTAAAGAGCTGATTTAAACCTCCACAGCTCATGTTATCAGAGCTGCAGACAGTAAAAATGAACTTTACAACAACAGGAAGCTGAGTTGAATTTGATATTTTTACCAGCAGAATAAGTTTTATATGTTTATTTTAGACTTGTTCCATCTCCTTCCTTTACAGTGGAGGCACTAAGATACAAGGAAGTGAAACAACCATACTACTTTACAGTATATACAGGGCAGCTGTCGCTCTGTTCCCTTCGGACTGAATGTAGCCTGCCTGTTACCCACTTTCAGACCGTGTGCCTGGTATTTTTGGCTTTGGACTAAGCTTTCCTCTTTGTTTGGACTTGCGTACTGTGTGGTTTTCTCTACCTGTCTCCTGTTATCCCTGTGTGCTTTTGCTTCGTTTGGACTCTTATCACGTGATGGGCTCGGTGTGGCTTCATACCTTTGTTGGTCCATTCCCGTGGATGATGACAGGCAGAGTATCATACAGCACGTTTCTGGCTCGTACCCGACCGTTCTCAAACTTCAGTACCACCTCATCTGGAAACACACACAGCAAGTTCCACCTTAACATCCTCCCTATACAGTCCTCCCTGTAGGAATCCACTCACGCCCCTGGACTCGTACTGTGTGCTGAGAGCTTTGAGACAGTCGTCCCTCAGAAAACTCACAAATTCCTTCTTTACCGTGCTGAAGTCTATCTGGGATCAAATGAACCATCTTAAGGTAACATTTAGTCTGCGGTAATCTGACCCGGTTTGGTTCTGTGCTGTTACCTCCTGCGATCGTGGGAGTCTGCTCCTGTTATCACTGATAGTGAGTTTGTTGCACTTTAATCCCTTGAAGGGGCAGAGAAAGCAGGTAATGCTTCACGGCCAGGATCACTTTCTGGACAAAGTGAGGAAATCTCCTCCCATCAGCGAGCTGGGTTGAGTCTACGTGTAGTTGTATGTTCGTCATCTCTAAGTCTGTGGAGGCTCCATTTGGACTTTTTTCATGTATAAATGTTTGTGTCATGCAGTCGGGAATTATGCTTATCGACTGTCCCGCATAGTTCTGCTGTGTCTCTGTCTAAAAGCCATGAGTCAGTGTCTCCTGTGACAGATGGCTTTACGCGCACTCACTTTCCCTCCACACGATCAGGAGCCGACGATGCCTTAAGAGCAGTTACACTCGCGGTTTCCAGGAAACAGGACAATGCGTGATGCAGGACGCTTCTGTTGTTGTGACGTCTCTGTCGTAAACCCGTAACCCTGCACGGACTGATACATTAAGACACTCACCGAGGGCTCCGTGAAGGTTCTGGAACAATCTGCATTTGCTGTCAATGGTGATATTGATGGATTTCTGTGACATGGAGACACGTTGTTGTCACTAGTTATCACATATACAATCAGAAATTCTAAGTAACAGTGTTGTTGTTTAGAGTTAGTCGGATTATTCTGTACTTCCTGCAGATGTTTCAAATTAAAAGCCCACCACTGCATTAATCTGATATTATCAATACAAAATGTAATAAAAGATGATTGATTGATGTTATTGTAGTTATCACAGAAAATAATGAGAACAAGCTCACCTTGATGAGTGATTAACATATTCATGCATCAGTAACTGTCTCCTGCAGAACTGGTACTTTAAATATTTGAAGGTGGCTAAATCTTTATTAACTGTTTTGGCATCTGGCTCTTCAGATGCTGCTTTGTCAGTGTGCAGGACGTTTTTCTATCAGTGGTTCTTCTGTTAAAGTACTGTAAAAGATCAGAGTGCTTCTTTCATCAGTGAACCTACCAGGACCGGGAGCGATTACTCTCACTGAGCTACTGGAAGGTTTTTAATGTGAAACATCTGTGAAGAAAGTGCTGAGTCTGTGTGAGTGTGACAGGGAACAATTTGTGCATTAAAGCAGCACAGGTACACTAAGTTAATTTCGTATTCCTTCTATTATGAGTATATATCGTGAGTCCAGATCCGTGCTGTGCACAGCTCTTACTCTTTTTGCTGGATCAATGTAAATCTTGGTGAAGAACAGCTGGTCGCTCTCGTTGTCTTCTCCTGTCCAGTCGGACACCATTTCTTTGATGTCGGGAAGGTGGCCAATGAATCCTGAGGACAGAAATGAACACAGGAAGTGAAACTGCATGTCTACAAGTCCTATTTTATTTCCACATTCATGTCTATGAATGTGCACATTTAAGTACACCATGAAACATGAAGTCCTCTGTTTGTAATTGCCTTCACTAATGGCTACTGTCGGTTCTGTTTTATGGACCCAGCCTGACGCTGACTACAGACCTGCTGTTTCCCTCCTATAAAAAGAAATCACCCTCCTCCTTCCTCCAAACGTGGCGTGTTATTAAAACAGGACTGGAAGTCTGCAGACACACCAGTGGTCTGGAAACATGCTAACATGCTGTTCAGGCTGCTACAGCATGTTTGTTATTTCTTTACATTTCGGTTTAATGATTATCAGCATCTTGCTTCTTTGCACACTCATAGTTTCATCATGTTCATTTACATCCCCACTACTTCTTTACCTTGTTGCTTATGTCTATATGTTTTCTGTATTCATTTTGCCTTACATTAGGTCAGATCTTAGTTAAAGTCGCCTCAAGGCGCCTTACAGTCATTTCATATCAGAGCCACACATGAAAGACAAGACTTCTGGACCTACCCCCTGAGCCCAGGAATCTGTTGCCCTCCCTGACGTGAGGGTGTTTGTCTTGCAGGTGTCTGTCCGGCCAGATCAGGCTCTCGGAGGAGAACACCACCTTGTGTCTGGTCTGCTGGAACTTCTTGAGCAGCTCTTTGGGGCTCGAGGCAAAAACCACGTCGTAGCTGTGACACACAGGGAGTAAAAATAAAAACTTCAGTGCGCTGTGTCAGCAGAGTGTGAAGCCAGTGACAGAGTTCAAACAAATTAAAGGGTTGTCTTTATGAGAAGCCAGACTTCTTTATTTGGAGAGTTAAGTTGCCAGTGGTTGTGTTTACTAGCAAAAACGGAAATGCTTAAATGTAAAAAAAAAAAAAGACTCCCTCTTACTTTCAGCATGCATTTCGTTTGCTTTTGAGAAGCGAGATGAGAGTTGTTCAGGGCACAAACCAAACTGAGCTAAAAGGATAAATCTGTCCCAACCAGTGAGGTAGCACAACGAGTCAAGGTAGCCCCAAACCACACCTCCATTCTCGTTTCATCGATTGGACTCCAGGTTTGCTAATACGTATATCTAGTGTTTCACTGCTGTATGTTTATTAAGACGTAAGACATCAGGACTGTTTGTGTTTTATCAGATTAGAAATATTGTGTTTGTTGATATTTGGGACTTAGGTGAAGACCAGGAAACACTTCATGACAATTTATGCACAAAACCAGGAAACAGTGTCATTACTAGTCCACTATGGAAAGTACAGCACAAAACTCTGTAGTGAACTGAACTAAATTATGTGTAGATTTATGAATGTAACCTCTAATGATCTCATTCTCAAATGTAGAACTATTCCTTTAGTTAATTTTTGACTATTCAGGTAAATAAAGTGACAAAAACGTTGTATTGTGTTATTGTTACATGTTTACTGTTGCGCCTCCACATACAGAGTCCCAGCCTTAACTCTGACAACAGTAAAACCTGACACGCTCACACAGAATGAAATGAATAGAAAGTGACCTGGGAAACTTTCAGGTTTCACACCGTGAAACGTGTGCGGTGAGCTCTGAAACTCTACCTGTCGATAAAAAGGATGACTTTGTCCTCGTCCTTCATCTCGTCCAGAGCCGCTTTGAGGAGTCGCACTTTCTGGCCTCCGCCTGGAGCTGACATGTAGTCTCCTCCTCTCCATTTCTCGCCCCGACCCAGAACCTTAAAACAACCAAACATTCATTATCTGCATCTGATCGCAGATAGAAACTAAACAGCCAGGACGGAGATTTGTTTCCTTCCAGAGCAGAGGCAGAGCAGCGAGAAAAGAAACTTTAAGTGAGGGTTTGCAGGTTCCTACCTTCACAGTGTAGTTAAAGTGTTTGGCCGACCTCATGAAACGCGTGAAACCATCCGTCTCTTTGGTTGCAACAGTCACAACTAGAAGTTTATCTGGAAGACAACATCACAGAGGGAGGAATTCAGAAAGAGGACAGCGTGGATTTCTTTGCCTTAAGCATGGTGCACCACAGGTTTCTGTGGTTTCATCTCACAGAATAACTTCAACTAAACGTTGTGTAAGTTTGAATTCATCAAATCATAAGATAATTTTATCTTAATGAGCTTTATAATATTTTAGTATCTCTTCTAGTCTTAGTTAGTAGTGATTTTATGAATTAACTAAACAGATTTTGTGAACTTATGGACCCATTGTTTACCATAAACAACACATAATAATCTGCTCCTGTTACTGTACTGTGTGGCTTTTCTCTCCCCCTCAGTTGAACCAGTTTTCATCAGATAAGCTCTGGTTTCGAGGTTTTTCTCCTATAAAGTGTCATTTGCTTCACTGCCGTCCCACTTCCTCTTTCTTCTGTTCTGCTGTCACTTTCCCAGTGGAAGCCGCTCCCAGTTATTTCACTTTAGAAAACGTGTTAATAGGTGATTTGTGAGACCGTAAGAGAAGAAACCCTCAAACTTGTTGGTGTAATATGGTGAAAAAAGCAGGTCACACGTGGGTCACAGAAGTAACCACGGAACAGGTTTGAAAAGGAATGTTCTCCTAACAATATGGACACAGTGGAGCTATGAAACAACTGTTTTAAATGACCGTCTGGGATTAAGTTTAAAGAGACAGATGGTTACACCGGTGGCCTGTTTGATGTGTGGGAGAAAAAACCATTACAGTAAAAGAAGTGTTGCACATAAAGGTCCTGCATTAAAAACTGTACCAAAAGTATTCAACTTATTACTGCAGACTATTAATTATTGGTACATTAATGAGCAAATATCAGGTGGAGCTTAAGTTACCCACCTTATGCACCAACAGGTGGTTAATCAGTAAAAATACATCAGTGTTTGTTAGTTCATTATTTAGCATTAAGACTTTACTATACGTCTGCAAGCTCTTAGATAAACGCAGATAGTATAAGTACTTCGAACTGCACATAAGTACAGTTACGGGGAGAAAAATATCCTCAAAGTTATTTTACATCCAAACACTGTTCTTAAATACTGTCATACTGAGGAAGTGTAAAACGCTGGAGGAGTTACAGTAAATACTAAATGAGTGCAGTAAGATAAATGTGGGTTTAGTGTCTCTGGTTTGTGGGTGTCAGGACAGAGGGTTTCACTGTCATGTGAAGCTCTTTGTGGCAAATTTATGATTTGAAATTAAACTGATTATAAATAAAATTTGATGATGATGATGATTATAGACAAAAAAACGTCGTTTCAGTAAGACAGCTGAGGTTAAAACACCAAGTATGAGCTCTGGACAAAAAACAAGTACATTCAGGTACTACAGTATACATTACAGTATCACCCTCCAGTACATTATATCTGTCTATTACTGCGATCTGAAGAGGGTTATACTCATGTTATGGCATTTTATCATCGACTGAGATTCTCTCTAAATTAAATAAATAAATGATTTACGCACTGGAAATATTAAGTCATCTCTCTCTCTCTAAACTAATAATGTGTCGATGATCATACAGCTGATCGGAAACATTTCGAACAAGAACTGAATGTGACTGAAGGGGACTGTGGTAGTTTCAGCTCTGTGGGCGCTGACAGCCCACCGGTCCACGTCAGCGGCATGGAGGTCCTCCTCAGCAGCTACGTGCAAATCAGACACCTCGTGTTAAACTCCGCTACTTTTTCACTAAAAGTCTTTAAAGTCGGAAAAAGCTGCAGAAAACCTACAAATTGACTCAAGAGTTGACTTCAGTGGATGGTAAACGACTATTCGGCTGCATCGGCGCATGGATAAACTAAATCTCAGCTGTTATTCACAGAAATACACTTCGACGTGAGCTGCAGACTCGCTCTCACACTTTGTCCTAAACTAATGTAGTTATGCTAATGTAGTGCGAGTAAAACTGCATTTAACAAACGTCGTAGCTGCAAACTGCAGCTGGGTTGGGTGAACATTCCCACCGCCTCACCTTCGGGGATCCGCTGCTCCGAGCAGTGAACCAGGCGGAAAAGTGCACAGACGAAAACACCTGAAAACAACTGCAGCAAGGACGAAAGTCGCATTTTTGCAAAGTGAATCTGTGATTCCAGTCTCAGTGTGGCCGACGTGAACCAGGCTGCGGGCTTTTCTACAGGATTCCCTCCGAGGAAGCGATCTTTGCAGGACTGTGTCAACTCTGCAAGCACCGCCTGCTCTCTCCCCCCTCCTGTTTGTCTCCCACACCTCACTCCCTCTTTCCTTCCATGCTACAAGCTGCTAAACCAAACAGCAAAGATACAGTGAAATTAAAACTAATAACAGAAACACAAATAACAGGAGAAGTGAAACAGCATCTTGGTGTTTTCACTCTGTCACTGCAGCGTTTTTAATGATTTTTTTGTCATTTCTCGGAGAACAGTAGGCTCCTGTGTTCACGCGTGACGCCCACATCCTAAGAAATGGGGAAAGAGATGTTTGAAAAGGACGAGCCAGCTGTTCTGCTGACATGAGCACTTGCACGTAGCCTGCACCAGCAGCAGATCATCGATGATTTATTAAAAATGTACTAAAAACAAAACCACAAAAAACTGACAAATGAAATGTAGAGCGGAAACAAAAAAGAGGATGTGGATAAAAGCAGTGTAACTAATGTACCGTCATTCAGGGTGATAAGGGTGGACTCAATACTGGAAACACAGTGTTCAGCATCACTTGCAGTGGAAGTACATGAGAAAGGCACCTTGTAACAGAATAAACAGGAGGAGTGATTACAGTCAGCAAAGCCTGCTTCTGGATTCATATGGGCACAGGAATATTGTTTCAGTGTTTGTCCTTTAGATTTCACACAGGGTCCCTCTACAAACACCAGCTGTGTTTAGTGAATAAGGGACGAACTGCTTTAATTGATGTTGCACTTCAGTGGTGAAACTTCAGGCCAAACGTGCAGTGAGGCAGATTTACGGTGAATCAAATAACCAGGGGTCTGGGGCTTCTGGGACCTAAGGGGCTCCAGGGTTTTAGGTTTAAACGTGCTATTTGATGGCAGTAACACTGAGAATAATTGAGTAATAAATTAAAGTAAGCTTATTCTAACAGTTATAAATAATAATTCAATTCAATTCAACTTTATTTATATAGCGCCAATTTACAACATAAGTCATCTCAGGGCACTTCACAGTGTGAGGTTTAA
>JAUYWH010000025.1:1712801-1741107 GCA_034779795.1 Ctenopoma multispine | reverse complement strand
TGTAGGAGAAATATGATCTCTCTTGTTAATTCCTGTCAGAACTCTGGCTGCAGCATTCTGGATTAACTGGAGGCTTTCGAATGAGCTATTGGGACATCCTATCAGTAACGAATTACAGTAGTCCAGTCTAATAAAGTTTTTAATTTTTTATATATATATATATATATATATATATATCAAGGTTCAGAATACCTCACAGATATATATATATAGCTCGATTTAAGCTATCGAGCTATATATATATATATATATGTATATATAACGTATATATGTATTTAATGTTTGAATACTTAAGTATTCAAATAGTATTGTAATTATTAATTGAATAATTATGCTTTTATTTTCAAATGTTCCTGCAGACGCTTTTATTTGTGTGTGTTTTTTTGCGACACTTCCGGTCACAAGTGCACCGTGTTGCTTTACGACAGTTGTGACAAACCAGAAGTGTCAACCGCTGGCTGCAGAGTTGTCTGGAAACACAGGAGATTTATTTTTTTACAACTTGAAGCTAAACAAAAATCGAAATGAGTTGAGATACGACACTTCGATGCTTTTCATACACACCCGGCGAATGACCAACAAACCCGATGGGGGAAGTAACAGTTTTCGTTCATTGCGCTAGGGACCGAGCTAAGCTAACGTAGCTAGAAGCTAACGGAGCCAGTTTGTCAGCTTTCCTCCGGGAAACATGTTCTAAAGTTGGAGCCGAATTTGATTTGACGTCGTGACATTTACAACCTCGACATCCTGGGTGCAGCCTTTAAATGCAGACTTTCATTATTTAAACACAAAATGTGGCTACAGCAGAGACTGAAGGGGCTACCGGGCTTGTTGTCGAGCAGCTGGGCGAGGAGACTCCTCATCGGGCTGCTGCTCTTCCTCATCTTCTACTGGTACCTGGGAGCCGATCGCAGCTGGAGGTTCTTCAGCGGCTCTGCCATGCCCGGCGGGGCGGCTGGACAGTGCCTCCTGGCCGAAATCCACCGGTGGAAGTCTCTGGTAGAAAGAGGAGAGGGCATCTACAGCACACCTCAGGAACAACTGGACACACCTTTTGTAACAGGTAACGGCCATATTCTGATCGACATCGACTCTAACAGACTGTGGGTGGCGTCGTCTACACAGCCCAGCTCGGCACCGGTCCACCAGACTGAGTACTCGCCTAGACTCGGAGTCCATCTCGAGGGGAAACGGGCCGAGGTTCAGGCGAGCATGCTGTGGTTCCGTAAAGGAGCCGTGCTGTCGGTCCGCTGCGCCTCCCCAGCGGCTCTGCAGTCCTCCCGGGACTGTGTCACCATTAGAGAGGAGTTCATCGCACACAGAAGCAGACCCAACGTCTATCTCCAGCGAATCCACATCAACAACCCGTCTGACAGGGCCGCCTCCTTGGACGTGTCCTCCGACAATCCCACGTTTGGCAGTAAGTTCTCCAGCAGCGTGGAGAAACTGGAGGACAGGGAGATAGTGCTGTCCTCCGGCAGAGTCGCCGTGGAGAATAACCGCATGGTGCTGGTGGTGGTGGTCAGCAAGAAGCTCAGCAGCAGGATCCAGGTTTCTGCCAAGTCAGATTTCACAGACAACGTCCTGTCAGTGGTGTGGACCTCAGAGCCCATCGAGTTATCCAAGCTGGAGGAGACCTTCATCACCCTCCGAGAAGGAGCCAAGAAGGAGCTGGGTGAGCTGCTGAGGTCCAGCGTGGACGACCTGGTTGTAGATCACCAGCAGGCCTGGGTGGACCTCTTCACTTCAGGTGAGCTGAGCAACTGGTTCTGGACTTTTAATGTATGAACTGAGCACGTTCTCTAACTTCACCCCAGTTCACCAGAGCAACACGCTGTTCCTCAACCAAACGGCTCATTGTAGAGGAAGACATGTGTGACCCATGTGTCTAAAACCAACAGGGACAGTTTACACCGGGGTCACTGATCCAAAGTGACGTGTTGTTGAACCAGTGACGATATTTTGTCCTGCAGATATAAACCCTGAAGTGATTTTACGATAGGTCATAAAGGAGGTTATTGTTCACAGTGTGGCCCGTGAAGACGTCGCCGTTTGGCTGAGGTGCTGCACCAGTATTTTGTGTGTGGTGCTTCAGTGCTTTTGCTGTTTGTAGGTGTATGTACACATCCTCAGCTCGGAGCTGCACAGTTATTTCTACATATACATAGAAAGATATATAGAGACGTAGACAGAGTCTTGATTTGATAGTTTCTGCTCATCTGCTCACTTTCTGAAACAGGTTGCAAATGTTGTTGTTGTCAAAACACAAACAGTATAAAAACTTTACTTAGGTAAAATAAAAAAAATGTAAATTCTTTGCTGGGAGGGGGGTCTTACACGAATTCTCCAAATCCTGTTTCCATGGAATTTAAAATATCTATGAGGTATTCTGAACCTTGATAATTGAACTACTGTTCTGTTGGGATGAAGAGTCTTGTATGTGAAGAAGAGTGCTGGCTTTTCACTTCTGTTGGTTACAGTGGGATTATTTAGAGAATGTTTGTCAAAGACGTGGCGCAGCACAAACCCTGTTTGATCTGGAATCAGACTGGATTATTGTCAGAGTTCACAGATTAAAGATGAAATGAAGGTAGTCCATTTCTCCAATGCAGTTCTGCTGCTGTAGACTGAGATATAAGCAAGTAAGAGGACACGTGTCAGTTTGCTACATTTCTCAAAGCGTGTTTTACTTTGTCATTTCGGTTTACTGATTACATTTAACATGAAACAGTGTCCGAACACCTCCTGAAGTCATTGTAGTGTTTTAAGTAATCCACCGTTATTTTCTTCTGCTTCTTGGCTCCTTCAGGTGTTGAAATGAGGAAGATCACAGACTCTCACACACCATCGAGCCGCACAGTCAACACCACCCTTTATTACATCCTGTCCTCCGCCACGGCTCCGCTGCTGGACCGAAGGCTCAGCAGCGATGAGCGAGCTCGTCTCGAGTCCAGTCTGAACTACGCCGACCACTGCTTCAGCGGCCACGCCACCATGCACGCAGAGAACCTGTGGCCCGAACGAGTGAGCAGTGCCGCTCAGATCCTGCAGCTGGTCACGCTGTGGACTCTGACCCTGCAGAAAAGAGGCTGCAAAGTGCTGGTGGCAGCGGGAGCACACGGAGCCATGCAGGGCATGGTGCTCAGCTTTGGTGGCCTTCAGTTCACAGAGAACCACCTTCAGTTTCAGGCTGATCCAGACGTGCTGCATAACAGCTACGCCTTGAGGGGGATCCACTACAACCAGGACCTCATTAACCTGGCGGTGCTGCTGGATACGGAGGGGAAGCCTTTTCTTCACGTGTCCGTGAAGCCGCAGGAGAAGCCGGTGAAGCTGTACGCCTGCGAGGCCGGCTGCCTCAACGAACCTGTGGAACTGACGTCAGAGAGCAAAGGTCACATGTTCCCTGTGATGGTGACCCAGCCCATCACGCCGCTACTTTACATCTCACCAGACCAGCACCACCTGCAGGATCTCCACCACACGCTGCACCTTAAAGCCATCCTGGCCCACGAAGAGCACATGGCCAACAGATACCCCGGCCTGCCTTTCCTCTTCTGGTTCAGCGTGGCCTCACTCATAACTTTCTTCCATCTTTTCCTCTTTAAGCTCATATACAACGAGTACTGTGGCCCTGGCGCTAAACCCCTCTTCAGGAGCAAGGTATAAACAAAGAGTCCGAACGGGAAGCAGAAACAGAAAACCGCTCTGCTCCACTTTTTTTACTTGTGTGTGTGGTGGCAAAGGTTTCCTCTCTATCAGCTCTCTCTCTGTCGGGTTTGTTTCTCGGTTTTGACTTTCATGCTCTCTGTGAGTGAACTTTTTTCCCCCTTCTCACATTGTTCAGCGTTTGGAGGGGGGGCGGGCGGTTGATATATTTGCCTTACACACATCCTCTCTTCCCGTTTTGTTCTGTGTTGGACATGTTGGTTTTTTTGATGCAGCTGTTTCTGTAACCAGTAGAATAGTAGCCCTCATTCCAGTTCAGAGACCTTAAAGTTAAAATTAACCGTGTGGTCTGTGGCGTCATGTTCACACACCACCTGTTGCACTGCACTTCGTGTCTGTTGTGGAATTTAAAACATTCGTCGATCACAGTGGGAGAAAAAGAAGCACAAGAGTGATTCTGTTCAAATTAAGTTATTGTTTTACTGTATTTCTCTTGTTTTCTGTGACACATCGTCCTGACTTGACATTCTTAAAGAACCATACCAGTACTTTTACTTTTATAACGATCAACTATTTTTCAAACGATAATTATTTTTTCACATAAGCAGATGTGTGTTTTCTTGTGCAACGGAAGTCGTTAGATTTCAGACATTTGATCAGTTCAAACCTGCACTTCTAACATTTAAAGTACTAGCTTAAGGTTTAGAGAGGATCCCTGATGTGTTTGACAGGACACGGGTGATGCAGCACATTTTTTTGGTGGTGTTAGACAGCATCCAGGTTTTCACACTTCATGAATCCAGGCTGCTTCTTTAGTCTAATTTTAACTCCTATAAAATCTAAAAGCGACTTATAATACTCACAGACAGTGTACACGGCTGGTGAACACGCTGCCTCGCCTCCACTTTTAATTCCACCTGACTCCCTGATGCTCGTCTCCGCTCTGTAAACACACGTCTCCCATTCGGCAGATGAAAAGGGCTGCGTTTCTTTATTTTTTCATGGTCAGTGCTGCTGTCTGAACGCGGCCTTAATGCGCCAGCAAACATGGAGATGTCCTAACAGGGGCAAGAAAAACAAACTAAAGCTGTGGTTATGCACACATACACAGTTCATACGTGAAAAACTCCCAGATTGCACCTTTAATTTTGAGAAAATTAAGAGCAGCTTCGGGTCCTATTCTTGGTTTCTGCTTGCTGTCAGGCGGATACTTGTGCTTCTGTTGGTGCACATTACAAAAGATGAGGCAAATCTTTGACAGCAAGTGACAAGAAGAAGCTTCTTCATTTGCTTTATTTGGCTGAACAACCAATAAACGTAGCCGCATAGTGTCAAATGCATGAAATGAGCATGCAGTTCAGTTTGCTCCTGGTCCACCTGGACCTTCGTAGATGAGCAGGTGGTAAAATCTGCATCATGCAGGAAGCATGAAAAGGACTGATGCTCATTGTGATTGATGATCCAGCTGAAATAAATCGACTTCCTTAAGAGCAGAAATCTAAAATCCTACAACATGACAGGAGTTTGTGCTGCATTAATATGATTGGTAGTAAATGAGCCAAAACACTGGTATGGTCCTTTTCAAATGGCTCTGTAAAGGAAAAGGCAGGAAACGTGTGGGTTTGGTCATCAGGACACGGCAAAGTCATGGACGAGTAGGTTCAACAGACGATAACACCGGCTGTAAACGAAGCAGGTGTAAAGACAAAGCTGCATAGTTTGTTTCCCACAGTGTAGTTTCTCAGTGCAACGAGGGATCTTTAGCAATACATCATGTGTCTGAAGTGGTTTAGATGATTAGATCAACACTTTCCAACCTGTCTGATTGTCTGACTGCTTCCTGATCTGTCCTGAGCTTCGAAAACGCAGCACAGCGTGGTGCCGCCCAACGTCCATAACATCTGTGGTCATGTAGAACTGCGACGTGTTGTCGTAGGACGAGATGTCCTTATGAAACATAAAACAAAAAGAGATGTGAACCTGCTGGACGTTTGGAGCAGGTGCAGCTGCAGGTTGAACGTCTGTTATCAGCATGGACGCTGTGCTCACTTTGCCAAGAGTCTTTTTCTGCTTTTTCCTTTTTTCTTCCTGCCTTTTGATGATGTTTTATATTGAATCACTCAATTAAATTAACAAGAAATCTACAGTTTGGCTTTGTGCTCTTTGTCACCCTCAGCTTCTCTGTGTTTTTCTCCTTTCCCCTGGGAGCCGGTGTGGATGGGTTGGGGCTGGTGTTAGTCACATCCCTGCTGATTGTCTGTTCTAATCCTCCCCTCTGACTTCGCCACCAGGTCGCCCACAAAGGCGAGGATGGCTGCCACGACGCCAGGAACGCAGCGTGAACACTGCAGTGCCGCACGCACAGCTTGTAGTCGAGGTTCTGCTTGAGCTTTGGTATCGGGTGTGCTGGTGCTGAACTTGGAATCAGATCATGAATTTGGTTCCTTTTGGGGTCCTCAGTTAATGAATAATTAATGGCTGCGTGACTCTGCTTTTTGAAGGAATGATACCACTTAGAGATCTGCTTCTTTTCTGTCTTGTAAAGTAGTTTAATATCTCACAAGACAGAAAAACACCAAATATATTTAAGAAACTGGAACAAGTGAATGTTTAAGAAATTAACTAGTTAATAACTCAATTAATCTTATTACTAATTAATTTTCTAGAATTCTGCGTTGAAATAGGATTCAAACGTTTTTTGTTTTTTTTTAATGAGTTCCTAAACTACCCACAATGCAACTCAGCCTCCAACAGGTGAGTCAGATTCAGTCACGTTACGTCACTTTCTAAACTTTTCTAAACTTGTAGCTTTCAGACTCGAGTGACTCACTTGCCGTGGCACCGGCCAGCAGACATTCGTCTTGATGCTGCGACATAGGAAGAGGAACATTTTAGTCCACATTCTTCTCAAAGGACTTGTTCCAGCATCTGTGGCTGTTTGACCTGAACACGGATCTTCAGACCAGTGTTGGATTTTCTCTGAGAGTAATTTCAAGTCATTCTGCTAGTTAAGAGCTCGTTTGTAGATAGAAACAGTCTTAGTGGCATTTGGTGCAGTCATGTTGTTTCTATAAGATGTGAGCCTCGTGTGTTTGGAGTCACTCTGAACGGCTGCACTAAGATCCAGGTGATAATCCTGCCACAGACGGTGACGAGATGTGATGCTGAATCATTCCCGGTGGGATACTGGAGCACGTTGCAGCGCGAGAAGAAAAAAAGACAAAGTGAGAGAAAGAAATCAGGAGTTTGGAGGAGTGGTTGTGATTGTTGGGTTGGGTTTTAGTGGGTGTAGAGTCGTCGTAACCAGTAGAACATAGAATAATGAGAACTCCAGGTTCAAAGATCAGTTTCTCTAAAGCTGAATTCAGAGCCACATCACTGGGGGTTTATCTACGTATGATGAGGACAGCTGGACTACGGTGCCCGCTGTTTTCTCAAGCTTTGTTTGTTGTTTGAAGGTCTGTTTGGGGTTTTTGTTCGGCCCACTGCACATGTAGTGTTTTCCTCACACGCTCAGCCTGAATCCTTAATGGTTAGAGTTTGATGGCTATGGGCCTGGATTCTGAGAGGAAGTGAAGTCTGTTTCCCCTCACTTCCATCTGACCTTAACCTCACGTCCAAGTCGTGGAACCTATTGTTTGCCTTAGAAATCTTATTTTGTTCCTCCATGGATCAATCATGGTGTTTGTAGATGGGGAAAATCCTTTTTTTAGCTATGTTCAACTGTTGTGCCTTCATGTGACTCACCTCTGAGGCGAGTTGCACCTGTTAGATTCGCTGCTGCAGTGTACTTTAAAAACATGCAGTAATACTGCTTTATATAAAAGCCCAGTAAGTTACAGCCCGCTTATTACATAATAATTACACAGTTCCACAGTTTAAATGAAATTGTGACAAATTACTGTAAAATAAGTTTGAAGGCTTGATAATAATTTGTCCACAAGTGTAATTAATTTACAGTGTATAAAACAAGTTTGGAATTTTAATGTAATTACAAAGAAAATGGAATTTGTGCACTATTAAGACATGATATCATATTTCACCCAATTTCTATGAAAGAAAAACAACAAATTTACTAATAATACATTTTTTCTTTAATATGTTTTATTGAAAATATGTAAATATATCAAGATACAATAAGTTGGAAATAATCACAATTTCTATTTTTTCTTCTCCACATAACTTGGTGAAACATAATTTTAATATGGCACAAATTTCCAGGTAATTATATTAAAATGTTGGTTAACTAGTAAATTGTAGCTCTCCAATTACATAATAAGCACCCAATAAATGTTCCACAATTAAAAATGAAATTGCAACTAATTAGTGTAAAAAATGTATTAAAATATAAATTTAGATAAAAATATCTGGTAATTTAAATAATTAAAAACCATTTAAATCTTGATTAAATGTCCAAACTTTCAGGTAATTCTGTCAAACTTTCAAACTTATTTCACAGTAAATATATTTTCCATTTAAACTAAAACAGATTTGATTTTTTTATATTTACCCAGCTGTAATTTACTGGAGTACCGAATAAATAAGGTACAGCCTGTGTACAGCTTTTCTTTTCACAGTACTCTCTTGCAGTGTGTGATTCCGCTTTTTGATTTTCTGTCTGTGGGGTTTTATCCAGTGATTGTGCCTTAATGACCAAACGAAGACAAGAATTAATTTATTGAGTTTGTAGCCATGAATGAGATTTGATTAAATTATTTGTTTTCCAGTAATAAATAAATGTTTTGGTGTGTGTTTGGAAGAGTAAATCATCTTGTTATTGTAGGAAGAGATAAAATGATGTTGTCTGACAATTCATTCCATATATTTCTGGGTTCAACACAGCTTTAGTGGATCAGTGGAACATTAATAATAAGAAACATAAATTATAATCCAGTATTTACTGATGCATAGTGAGCTGCTCTGCATGATGAGTTCATGCTCCTTCTGGTGATTCCAGTATTTTTTGAATGCAGAACCACTGTATTACTACCCCGCAGTACTGAGTTACTTAGAGCTGCAGTATTTAAATGCTGCTTGTTCACTGATGCATTAATAATCTGATAATGTCATAGTTTGTTTTTAGGCTTTTACCTTCACTATTTAAGCACATTTTACAGCAAATTCTTCTATACTTCATTACTTTGGATCTATTTCTGTATTTACTTAGTTGACACAGATGGACTAGTGCAGTAAAACAGTCTGAAAGTGATCACAGTCAATCAATAACATGTATCTAACTGTTTTTTTTATTAAAAATTTAGATTTCCGTAAAAAAAACATTGAATAACTCAGAGACTCGTGACAAAACCAGTGTCTACCACTAAACATCTGTCATCCCCACACACACAGATGTGTTTCATGCAGTGTCTGTGTAACGATGCGTCATCACCACCAGTGAAACCAGTTTTATTCCAAAATAAGATGCAGCAGACAAACAAACGCTGCTGCTCGTCATCGGATCGTAAAGGAGGTTAGAAAGAACACACAAATACTGGAAACGTTGGAACCGAGCTGCTCACGCAGCTGATGGTCTCTGTAGTGAAATGGGTGTTTTGTTTTTCAAAAATAGACCAATATGCTTTTCATATATTCTGTGGCTTCTGTACAATCCTTAATGTGACTCACACATGGGCACCTCAGCCCCGACGTTCACGTGACTTTGGTAAAAATATGACAAACTATCACACAGCTTCCAAACGTCTGAATTATTCTGCACCAACAGCCGTCACTTCCTCTGTGCAGAGACCGGAGCTGATCACCGTGGAACATACGGAAATTCATGTTCGCTTTAATTGTCACGTCTTCTGATGCAGAGCTGAACCAGTAGCAAGATTTTAGTTTTTAAAACTGATCAGTAACAAAGGAAAAGGTCAGATGTTTGAATCTTATTAGTAGTTATTGGTAAAAAAAAAAAAGTCAGTTTCCTGCTTCCAGTCTCTGTGGACTGACCCAGGACTCTGGCAGCACATCAGGCTCCTGCATCTCCTGAGACTCTAAAGGTTCAGACACAAACAAATCAAAACACACAATGGCAGAAAAGAAGTAAACTCTTAAATCGTCTGCTGACGAAGGCCAGTGGAAAAGTTATTAACTGGAAGATTATTTTGTCTGTGGTCAGAAATTTACATTTCTGCTCCATAGCAGCATCACTGTCTCCAGCTCACAGACAAAATCACGTTCCTCCAAAAATTCACTGGGAGAGGAGCGCCTTCGATAACATGCCACATAACTGCAGCCTCCCTGCTACAAGGATGGCATCTCACACCCCCTCTCTTCTCCCACGCCGTCTCCAAAATGTACAAATGCCCCCAAAAAAATCACCAGCGTCATCCATGAGACGTACGTGTGATACAAGGGAGAAAGAAAATGAGAAAATGAAAGCTACTGTGGAGTAAAGTGTGATTCTCTCATTTTATCTCCCACATGACAACATAAAGGAGCCATATCCCCTGACCCGTCCTCACATGTCAGGGATGACTTGGTCCCACATATTTCTCCTGCTGACTTTTAGGAAACAGAAACTGAAATGAGAATCACAAGTGTCTCCGGGGAGAAAAGACAAAAACACCATGTAAAGTGGTGGTGGTGTGATAATGTGGGATCTTTTGAACTGCAGTGAACTCAGTGGAGCCCCCGATGGCTGCAGGATACACTGCATTACTGCTCTAAGTCTCTTTTCTACAACTTCTCCAAGAAACAGCCCTGCAGGATGCTCCCCAGATTTGTGAGGAAATGTACATTTCCAGCTGCTCAGTGTGCTGCTGGCACATCGCAGCATTCCTTCACATTAACATCACTATGCTGAAACATTCATTTCACTGTGTGTGCAGCATTGGGCAGCACTGCAGCTTTGGAATATTTGATTTTACATGGTTGGAAAAAACATCAGGCAGGTGCAAGATGGAAAAATCCAAATTGTTTACAAGGATCCAGGCACATGAAAAAAATAAAAAGAGTTGGTGCAACATGCTGCAAAGGATATTCACCTTTTATGCTTTAGCTATATAATCAGTTTGATGATGAGATCAGAGTTATTCTTTGATCACTGTTTTTGTTTCCATATGTCAGGGGACGCACAGAACAGACCACCTGCTCTCCTGTAGGAACCATGGTACACAAACAAAAACATGTTCTCTGTCAAACACTTTTCCCAACACAGCCTACTTAACACCGTCCTCATCAAACTATGGGGGGAAGTTTTGTGAAGTAGTGTCAGAGTGAAGTCATCAGTGTAAAAGACCGAGCTGAGGTCCTCGTGTTCAACAGGCCGCGACAAAACATCCACAGTCTGCACGGATGTGATCCTGAGCACATCCACTTTGTCCAGAGCTGCCTTTGAGAGCTGTGTGTGTGCGAGGGGGGAGCCGTGCTACGAGTCTTTGAGCATGTTAATCTGGGCAAAGATCTTGAGCGCAGGGCCCAGTTTGATGTTCATAGTTCCCATGAGGTGGTCCTCCTTCAGCAGCAGCAGGGCCTGTCCATCGATCTCCTGAGAACGGAACTCCTCTGCAATCTCCAGACAACCTGCGGCCACACACCACCGACCGGGTCAGTGAGCACACAAAAACAGCTCTGTGAAGACAATCACAAATGCTGTGAGGCAGCACCCACCTGGCAGTGCGGAGATGAACTCGTAGACGTCCTCTATGTTCCACTGGCCGGGATCACTGGGCAGGAAGCCGTGGGGCAGCAGGGGCAGGTCCGGGTCTTGCACTGCAGGCACTGGCTGGGTTGCTGACAGTGGGGACAGGGGTCTTTTATGGCCAGACAATTCTGAACACTGGCTGGACTCTCCCTGCACGGGGTGCACCGAGTGACCGGTGGACAGAGCAGCTGCAGCAGGCTTCTGCACAGACGGAGCAGCCTGGAGAAATATTCGGAGGTTAAATATGAGAAAATCCCTGATCTAATGTAGGCAGGAAACACGAGAGGACAGACATGAGAAGACTTCTCACAAACAAATGAAATGTAAGTCAAAGAGTGTCGTCACCTTCTTTTTAGACTCTAAACTGGAGTTTTTGAGGTTCCCATTCAGCGCTCTTTGTTTCTTCATGTTCTCCAGGGTGGCTTTGCGGTTTGGGAACAGACCCATCCTCTTTGTGCATCCCACATTGTACCTGAGAAGAAAGTGAATGTGGTAAGAAGACAGACTGTCGCCACACAACGAGTCTTGTGGTTGTCTTCAGAGTGGGTAACGTCCTCGTTATCTTACCGTTTGGCACACACTGTAGAACAGAACCTCTTGGATCTTTTGAAGATGTAGGCGAAGTCCACTCTGCCGCACAGCTCACAGGTCAGCATTGGCTCCTGCTGGGGCTTTAACTCTGAGGAAATAACAGCCAGCACACGGTTAGCCGGACACAAACTCACAGGAGCTGTGCAAGGCCTAAATCTATCCCGAATAACAGGTGCTCTTATTTTGAAATAAAGGCAAAATGAGTAGAGGCTGAACTATGATCAGTATTTATCTGACTAAGTGATGATCACGTGACTGCAGCTGCACAGTTTAACTGTCCCACTCGTTTGAAACACTGTGTTGATCTCATATGCAGGTCTGCATCACTTCTACGTGCTGCTACTTGTGCGTCTTTGTCCAAGGACACACCTCAACATCCGACACCACTGACCAAAACCCTGTTGAATTGCCGGTCAGTGTCTAAAGCTACTGAGCCAAATGTCAGTTTAAAACACTCAGACTTAAAACCTGCACCTTCAGATTAAAAGCCTGATGCTCTTCCAGCGGAGCTGCCCAGGCTCCGCGGCATTGTCTGTCTAAAGTCAGCTTTTGGAAGGTCAGTCCTGTCTCATCTGGCACCATGTTCATACACATCAGCTCTATATGTGCATCAAGCACTGGGAAAGAAATGATGAAGCTGTGCTACTGGTCAGAGAACTTTAAAGCTGAAGAACTGCACCTTTTGAAGTGAGGCTGTCCATCTTCGCGTCTGCCGTGTGTCTCCTTAGGCTCTCGATTGAGAAAGATGGATGTTCAACCTGCACAGAAAACGAAAATGTACTTTATTACAGGAGCTGAAGCTGCTAATGTGCTCTGAGCTTCAACTGGACAGATGAATACTGAAAGTGGTCAGACTTTCATTATTTTTGTATTTAATATGAAGCAGTACAGAGCAATGCAACGTGGAGAGAAAGACAGTGGCTGGGTGTTCTCAACTTTTCCAGGCTGCAGGATCCAGAGTCTAAATTTAGTTCCTCTATCAAAGTTTCACTGACTGGTCAAACACAAACCTGGAGCCAGCTGCAAGTTGTGTTTCAGCTGTTCCACACAGTACCACCAGAACCACTGCAGAAACCAGAGTGACTAAAACTGCACTGACCACTGTCAGTGGTCAGTGGTCGGTTTCTGCAGTCAAAATAAAGGCTCGTCTGTGTGTTTCACTGACGTACACATCTGAATTCTGAAATGCAACTTGTTGAGATCATGTTCGAATATCAGAGACACAACTGAAAAGCTACACTCGAACTACACAAGTGGCCGAAAGCTCGTGTGACAAAGTGAGACATTTGCTGGAGATTACACATCTCCTCTGTGGCTTTTCATTCCTTATACAGTTTTCAAAGGCATGCAGCAGATGGCCTTCCCTTTAACAGACAGACGTGTCCGTGCCATTCCAAGGATATCAAACCAACACCACTCCTCTCCTCCTGTGCCGTTGTATCTTTGTCACATGTTTGAATTTTGAATGTATGTAGAGTTTTTCAGCCCGTTGTTCAGCGGGACAATGGAGTTCCTGTGCTTCTGTAAGTGGGTCACCAGAGATCAACCTTCTCCTGTTTACAGGAGCAAACTGTGCCCTCACAGCTACTCGTAACATTTAATCAGCTTAGCAGCACTTTGCTCAACGAACACCAGCAGGTTGTTAACTTTACAGAACTCCTCATTCATCATTACTTATTCGTTTATTTCACTTCACAGATGCAGAGCTCTGGTACTCACAGGGAAAGGCTCAGCACCCTCCTGGATAACAAAGCCTTCTATCAGATGGGTGAGGATGTGGGACTTGACTAGGGCTTGTGCTGCTTTGCTCTCTCCATTGTGCTGGCTGCTGTTAGTGTTCCCATTCCCCGAGGTCATGACTGGAGCACAGGCCGCCCCTCACCTGTCAACACAAGCAGCATGGCAAACTTAACTAGCGCTGGCCACGTGGATCTGGCCCCTGAAACAGCTGCTGTTCAAATACACAAAGAATGTCATGTTTAAGTCAGTTGAACGTTGGAAAAGCACACATTGGTACAGTGATTTGACTTGACATGTGTGAAGTGTGATTCTGACTCATGGTGAACCACTTTAAACTAAACACAAGCTGATGTGAAGAGCGCCTCTCAGTGTGGATCACAAGCCATTTAGAGTTGTATTTTAAAACTTCTCTTTCATTGCAACAAGCAAGACAACTTTAAATCATCAGATTTCTGAATGCAGTCTGGTGCAACAATCTGAAACTTTTACAGTTTCAATCATTCTGACTAATATTTCATATATGTTACTGTGAATTCTTTACATTATTACTCACATTTGGTACATTTTGCTGAAACTAACTTTAAGAACATATTCGATTAATTTTACTTCATACTTTTTCCACCACTGATGTTTTTTGTAGTTTCCCTGTTTGTTTGACTTTAAATTGCACAATTTAAACTGAGGTTGCGCTCATTAAATCCATTTAGCGCATTACTGGTCTGCCAGTGACAATGTTGCGTAAACTTGCGGCTCTGGATAAAAACCAATGCGCGGCTGCAGAGATCTGATGGTTGTTTATGAGGCTGAATTAAACCACACATCAATTTCAAGACACGTTTTTAAAAAACACTCAAACTCTGAAGTGGGTTTCTTACTTTTACAGCGACAGCAGCGCTGAGTCCGTTAGAAAACAGGCGCTGCGCTCGGTAACAATGGTAGAGGGAAGAAAAGCTCTTTGTTCAGCGCGGCTCCAAACAGCGCGTTCATTTACTCACACTCCCTCCGTCCGGCCGCCGAAGATTCAACGAGCGCAGCGCATCACGGGACCGGCCCCGTTACCGGAGGACGTGCAGAGGCAGCGACGGATTCATATCCTCACTAAGTTTCAGCTTTCTCCTTACACCGGACTCTGCAAACCTGTCGCTGTGTGTGTGTGTGTGTGTGTGTGCGCGCACAATGACCAACACAGGGAGTCACATGGGGAACTTCCGCTAACAACTTTCAAAATTAAAGCCGAAACTTTCAGAAACTTGTGTAAACTCGTGGAAATCAGGTGTGAACCGGAACCAGAGAGGTCATGGTCATAGTTCACCTCGTTTACTCTGCCGTGCGGTGTTTAATGCCTGTTTATCTGCTTTTCTTGTAAACGTCGTTCTAAACGTCCCTCAACGTTAATTAACGGCGCTTCATGCGCCACCGCGCTTGTACCAGCAGAGGGCGCGCTGGGTCTCAGACTGCAGGCTGCCCTCCTAAGACGTGTGAGAAGCTGTTTGCACTTGTTTATTTCTGTTTAATTCACCAAAAAAGATATTTTTTTATACATTTTATTAAAAATGTTTCAAATGTGAGTCAATCACAGTACTTGCTGTTACTGTAGTAGCCTGTTCACTCCACCACATGTATGTGACACCTGTACTTTCTAGTTCAAATTCAGATTCCAAAAACTATTTTAAATTAAACAAATAAATGATGACGTAATACTCTGCACAATCAGCTTCAGCTTTTACCTGAGGCTGTTTTAGTTTCTCAATAAGTCCCTACTGCTTTTACCATTAATTAATATAAACATTTGTCATATTGTTCACCCGTGAAACTTCTTTAGGAGGCACATGTGGAACAAACTTGGACTTTTATGTTATCAGTTGTATTACGTTAAACTGCACAGAATTGAACAGAACCCCTGTAGGATTGATACCTAACGAAACCGCTTCCACTCGGGCCACTTTCCTCTGCCACTTACAACGATCGACAGACAGTAGGCTTTTATTTTGAAGTATGCAAGCAGCAGTTGAGAAGAAGCTGCTGCTGACTTGGTTGGAGCCACTGATCCACTTTGTGCCATGGCTGTCCTGTGAGGGCACCACAGTGGACCAGCCGCAGCTCAAGTCTCATGTCATCGCTGGACTTGATGACAAAAGAGTGTTTCGCATCTGGGACCCTGTCCTCGACTTCTCTCAAAAGAAGATTCATACGGAAGAGCAGGGTCGCTCCTTGGGCGCAGCAAGATGCGGACAGCGACAGTCACCTGTGCAGGTGAGAAAACAAAAAAACCTAACAATTCACTGGCATAAATCTCAGTGATGAAATCAGAACTATGTTTGTGGAATTGAGCAAAATCAGATTTTTATTTCAAGATAAAAGGATTTTTGTCGACAGCAAGGCAGCTGAGAAACACACATGCCTCAATAGAATAATCAGCATAGTATTAACACAACACATCATCCAAAAAGCAACCAGAGCGCTAAAAACCAAATAAATCAAGTCCTAAAGAGCTCCTGTTACACATGGGATACATGTAAAAACCTAATGATAAACCTGATTTTGGTAAATCTGTATGAATGACCAACTGGTAGGATGTCGTTAAGGAGAGGATGAGGAGAATGATTACAGCCTGTCTTATTCCTTCTTGTGCTTTGTCTTACTGTTCACATCGGAGCTCAGTTTCTTATCAGTATTTAGGGTCAGTGCACTTACAGCTCTCCCGAGCAGCATATGTGCTGCTCGTCTTTTAACAAAGCTCTGAGAAGGTGCCAGTTGTTTTCTCTAAATGACCATTAATGGCCTTTTTAAAAATGTTTGGCTGAAGATATGATCTCACATGGTGTACACAGTAAATGGTGATCGTTTAAAAGTATAACACAGATAAAAAATGGATGTGGTAAAAAAAAAAGCTTTACACTGTGTCTAAATCACCACTAAATCAGGACTTCAGGAAAAAATAATATGAATTTAATAAAATAAAATGCCAAAAGCAAATCTACAAACAGATCACCCATGCATCATCATAACCGCTTGTCCTCTCAAAGGCCCCCATGCAAGTGATGGAGCCAGTTGACAATGGGCAAGGAGCAGGGGAAAACCGGGCAGGACATCAATATCACAGGGCCGACATACAGAGACGGAAAATTTCTCACACCTGTAGGACATTAGAGTCTCCAATTAATCTAACATACATGTGTTTGGACGGTGGGGGAAAGCTGGAGTACCCAGAGAAAACCCACGGAGACATGGGGAGAACGTGTAAACTCCACACAGATAGGAGCCCAGTCAACCCTGCTCAATTTAATAATCATCAGAGAAAAGAGAAAAAATAATATCTAGGCATCATCAGAATTGTTAAATGTCATGGAAGTAAAATCTATCAGGACTTTATAAATAAATATCTTGTCAATTCCATATCTGTGTCATGATATCTCAGGAACTACAGTAAATGCTTTTACAAAAAACAGCTATTTGTGTTGTTTTTGTGCATTTCCCTCTTAAACAAATTCAGACTACACATGTGAACATGTTCAGCTACAAAGACGAGCTTACCGAACCCTTGACCCTTCTTCAGTAATTCACCAGTTGTATTCCTGTTTTCCAGGTGTCCCATATTTTCTCTGTCTGGCAGTAGTCGCACTGTTCGTCGGATTCTGACAGCCTGCCTCCTCTCCTTCCTGGCCCTTCTTGGCTCAGTTTCTGTCGACCTCAGCTCCAACTTTGAATTGCTGCACGCTACGGAGGCCGCTTACAACAAACTGACTTCATGCAGAACGTTAGCTATCCTGCAACTCGTCAGTAAGCTTCAAAACATGAGGCGTTTGTCTACCAAAGACATGGGCAATGAGACACTGGAGACAGGTTTTTCAGACGTTGTGTTTCCTGTGTTCACTCGTGTCTGTGGTGAAATGATAGGTCACAGTAACAACCGTGGTCTCCTTTGTAGTGTTGAGCTGGCTGAAATTTGCCAGGAGATAGAAGACGTTCTAAATGCTGAATTAGATACAAACAGCACAAGTGACAATGGCACTTCTCCGTTCTCCTTGGTCATTGGAAGACTTATTAACATGTGGGGTACAGTGGAAGATTTTTTAGCAGAAGCCAAACAGAATTCTAACTGGAGACTTGTTCTGTCTGCTCGACTTCTGATAACATTCGTAGAGCTCAACCACCAGTTGATGGACTTCCCCCACGTGGCAGCTCACACCGTCTTCCAGTACAAGTGGACTGACGTGTTAAGCTATCTTGGCTTTGCCAGGGTCATGACTGAACAACTGAATGACTGCTGGTTAGAGAACATAGACCTCAAGTTGAACTTAAGCCGACATGTACAACATTCTGACGTTTTTTACACAAGTCTGTGGCAGATATCTGGAGCAGAAACCAAGCTTCTTTCTGGGTCTCACGTTGGAATTGAAGCACTGATAAACACTCAGCAGTGCTTGTTTGATCGTGCAGTTCCAGCTCTTAGGTTGGCATCTCAATCGGTTTCATCTGGCCTCAGTATGAGGATCTGCCTGCTCACCATGGCTTGCCTTATTTACCCAGCGGTGATGTTCTCTTTCAAGCACATGACCGAGTGGATACAGAACTATGCCCAGAGCTTGAAAGACAAAACCGAGGACCTGAAGCGTCAGAGGCAGCTGGCTGAGGATCTGCTGCACCAAATGCTGCCCAAGTCAGTTGCCAAGCAGCTTCGCAAGCATAAACACGTCGAGGCTGAGAGCTATGAAAAGGTTGGTGCAAGCTATTCTGGAAGCATCAGATTCCTCGTACACTACCAACCAAAAGACGCTTGTGGTTTGTAGTTAAGCTGAAGAATCATTGTGTATAGTTAATTTCTAGTTTTAATAGTAGACTAGACTAGTCAACTTCTGCCAGGCAGCCGGCAGCTGAGCTTGAGAGGTGTAGTGTGGCTTTGTAAAGTTCCTTCTACAGCAGAATGAAAACTTAAGAAGAGCTTGGGGCAGTGGTGTTCTTTTAGGCCCATATCAGTAGGAAACAGTAGTAAAAGAGCAAAGTATCCCCATGTTAATTAAGACCAGATGTTTAATCACAGGACCTGGGGCAGAGAGACTTGTTGATCTTGGCTTGCTACTTCAGATTCTTAGCTTGGGACTTCACTTGTGACTTGTTGGCCTTGATCTGGGAACTGACTTGAACTTGTTGATCTTGGTTTTAAGACTTAACGATTTGTTCTGGACTAGAGACTTGTTGTTCTGGACTTTAGACTTGAACTAGGACTTGACGGAGACTTGCTGCACATAGCTCTAGAACTTGGACTCAGAACTTTCTTTGGGACATGTTGGAACACTGACTTTTGATTTGTTGTTCTGGACATGAGACTTGATTAAGCACTTGTTGGACTTGGTATGGAACTTGTTCTGGACTGGGGACTTGACCTAAGACCTGTTGTTATTGGCATAAGAACTGACATTGAACTTGTTGAGCCTGATTCAGGACTTGCGGGTCTGGACTTGGGATTTCTTTTGAGACGTCTTTGTCATGACCTGTTGATTAAATAATAATAGATATTAATAGCATTTATGTTGTAAAAGATTGTGAAATTACAATATATTTAAATTATTTCTATTATTATTTATTATTATTATTTTGCAATATATAATTTCACTATGTTGGAAATTCAGCATTCTTTTGTATATATTTAAACTCTATTTGTGCTATTTTGAGTGAAAAAACACCTAAAATATTCCTGATATTGATTTAAATAATTATTTCTAACTTGTTATCTGCTACATTTGTTCATAATTCCTTATTTACTAGTTAAATTGTAGAAATGTTTAGTTTAGCATATTTGTGCTTATAATAATGAAAAATGCACATTTTCTCACATTTGTATTTTATAATTATTTGTGTTTTCTGGACCAAATGTCCAAAAATATCTTTTTCAGATTGAAAATCCTTGCTGAACAAACTCATAGCTGAGGTTGTGCTGAAATGAATGAGACCAAACACTTGCATGTAACACAGTTTGTTAAGGAGAAATAAAACACAAAAACGGCCAGTTATGTCTGGGACTTCCTTTGGGAGAATTATTGTGGACAGAATGCCCCCGTAAGGCTTTAAGGTTTCAGACTTCAGTGTCTTTTCCAGGGACACTTCGACATGTGGCAAAGAATTGGGAATCAAGAATCGGAACCTAGTACAAGTAAGGGTTACGCCTTAGTTTTAAACTTGCTTTTGGTCTTAACTTGGGACTTATTGACCTGGGGTCTTGTCTTGGGAATTGTTAGACTTCACTTGTGACTGGAACTTGATGTGATACTTCGGCTGCACTTCATTTCAAAACCTGTCTTTAATTATCATATTTTATTTTACTTTCTCTGTGAGGGAAACAAGATAAACAAACACAGTGTAAAAACTGCTCTGCTCCTGCTCCTCTGTTTTATATATTAAATTGATATAGATTGTGTTGAAGACATTTGTTTTCCCTTTGACATAAAAGAAATAAAAGCTAAATTAAATGGATCACGATTCAGTGTTGTGAAACAATGAAAGGTGAAAACTTCTTCTTCTTCTTATAGGCACCGTATGGTTGTGTGTTTCATGTTTGTTTTATCACAGACTGTAATGTCACAGTTGGTTGTTAAGCTCATTGAGATTTGGTACCTGGTTAAAGGAAGCTTAAATAAAGTAAAAGTAATAAGACTTACAGACCATAAACCCAAGTAGCAGAAAGCAATAACCCTGCTACTCCCTGATTTAACATTTAACCAAGCCGACAGTGCTGCAAGGTTTGTGGGGAGTTGCTGCAAGATCTGCAGACACGCTGAATGAACGTGTGTGTTTGCTGCCTTTGTTGCTATTGTTGGTGTAATTACCTATAATTGCCCTGCTCCATATTCAACAGGAGATAAAACAAGTTATGTGGATGAGAATTGTGTCTGGCGCATTGAAGAGGTTTGAAGCAGCTGTACCAAAAGCACTCTCCGCAGGCTGGGGGGCTGTTACTCAGTGGAACTGTGGGCTCTGATTTGGAGCTCTGGGCTATTGTAGAAAAGAAATGTAAGATCCACTGATTCTTCTCCATGTTCCAAATGTAAAAAACGCCTTAGTGAGACTGGAAGGCTGAAGACCTCTCTGGTACTGCTCATCTAAGGCAGCACATGCCTGTGATGGACTGACCATAGGGGAAATCAAAGAGATAGCAGTTATTGTGGGTTGAGATTTATTTGTATTTCATGCTGGGACTAGTTATAAATCAGATTTATTTAAAGTTTAGCTTCAAGTTTAGGTTGTGTCTATTTGTCAGAGGAAAATATTACACTATTATATATGTTCTGTACTTTTCAATGCAGGATTTGGAGTCACTTCCTCTTCATTTTGTTCTAGGTGACCATTTTTTTCTCAGACATCGTGGGTTTCACCTCTATCTCGGCGTCCTGCACTCCTCTTCAAGTGGTGGAGATGCTCAACAACCTCTACATGTGCTTCGACACACGAATCGACTCCTACGACGTCTACAAGGTAACAAAGAAATGTTCACACACAAAATCCAGATGTGATGTTTAACTTTAAAACTCAGCACTTCTGTTTTAACATTGAAAAACCTCCTTGTTTGCTTTGAGAGCACACAGACAAAATGATTCCAACACATACATGAACTTATGCATTGCAGCTTAAAACCTGCTCTGGTGACATGGATCTATGTGTTTGTACAATTTCTTTAAACTATCAAACCAGGTGGAGACGATTGGGGACGCATACATGGTGGTGAGCGGTCTGCCTGAGAGGAACGGCGACAGACACGCTGATGAGATCGCCAAGATGGCCCTGGATCTGGTAGCAGCTGTGAGACAAGTCGCCATCCCTCACATGCCCAATCAGAGGCTGCAGCTTCGAGCCGGCATCCACACAGGTGGGAGGGCGTCACTGTGAGGTGCAGCAGGTCTGTGCTGTCAACACAAAATGATCACTGTGTGCAGGGATTAATAGAACTGATATCAATGAGTACATTGACACACCTGCCACCTTGTTTCAGGTAACCAAACCACTGGGGAGGTTACCTTTAGATTGGGTCTGGGTGTTTGTGATCCTGGAAGGGGGATTGTCTGTAACTGTGGTGCTCTGATTACTAACTAGTTACTTAATACTGACTGTCTACAGGTCCATGTGTGGCAGGAATAGTGGGCTACAAGATGCCAAGATACTGTCTGTTTGGAGACACTGTCAACACTGCCTCTAGGATGGAGTCCACGAGCCTGCGTATGTGTACCAAGACACACAGACATAATCATATGCATCACTGCACACGTCACACAAACAGGACTGTAGTGGAAACTGTATATTTAAGCAGTGCAGTTCTAAAAAATAAACAGGAAGTGCTAAGACCCATCCTTGTGTATCATTGCCTGTGTGTCAGCTCAGAAAATCCACACCAGTTCAGAAACCTACTTGGCTCTGATGAAAGACAACGCTTACGAGCTGCAGCTTCGTGGAGAGATTGAGGTTAAGGTAAATTAAAACGTCTGTTGTTCTACTGAGCAAGTACATTTATTTAATATAATTTAAAGGTTTATACAAACTGTGCTTAACAGTTCTGCAATAAACTGATTCAAACCTTGTACTATGAATTTAAAATAACATTTTGAGTTTTATTTTAACAGGTTAACAGATCCTTGAACTCTTCGAGACATTTAAGAGATGGAGGGATTTACATATAGTGGTGTTGGGGAACTTTGTTATGTAGGTGATTCAGATTCTTAAATTTCTCATTAAATTAAATATTTTTCTCTTCTGGTGCCAGGGTAAAGGCAAAATGAACACATACTGGCTGATTGGCCATAAGAACTACAGTGTGCAGAATGACAGCCTGGTTTGCCACTGGAATCCCAACATGGCCCGGAAGAAGAAGACAGCGGTCGGCAGCGAGGTCTCTGTGGCCACCGTGAGTTGAACTGGTTCATTTCTCCCTGTCTTTCCTGCCCATCAGTAAACCACTGCCTGCTTAAGCTTTAACCTACTTATACAAAAGTATTTGGATTATAATTCAGGACTTTAATGTTGCAGCTGATAAAGGTGGAACAACACACTATGTTGATGATCGTATGATTTAAATCATTTTACACATCAATAAAGTTGTATGATTAAACTGTATCTCATTATTCTGAAACATAAAGTTCTGTTTATGAAGCAGAAAATTAAAATAAAACTTAAGTACAGTAATACTACTACATACTACTACTACATACTGCTAAATGTATTTCAGTTACTTTCCACAATGCATTCCATCAGTCTGTGTGTTTGTCATTCACTTCTTATAACGAACAAGTAGGAAAATAAACTTACCAGCATCTGTATCTATGCATATGTCGCACATTTACCTCGTGTGTCACCCGTGTGCCAGTCATCAGTGACAGCGCAGAGCCTCAGTGACAACGCCACCACGCCAGTCTCCAACCACACTCCATCCCGGCCTCTGAAAGAAATCCCAGGCCTGAGCGTAGCAGCTCAGATGGAGCCCGACGGCGGCAGCTACGGCACCTTAGGATCCATGATTGGGGGCCTGCAGGGAGGAGACGAGAGTCCTCTACCCAGCCAGCGTAGGAGCAGCACTGGGCACAAGCCTGACCTGCTGCCGGGCTCTGACCACCACCTGTAACTGGCTCACAGACTGTAACTCATTGAACAGTTACTTGATCTTAAAGCTGATTAAAAGTAATGAAGTCCTTTTTTATAGTAGCAGTGGTTCCTGTGGTGTGTATGTTTGTCTCAGTGCACACTGTGAGTCTCATTGTATGTATCGTGTTTACTTTTTGATGCTGTGAAGTATCTAATTATATATTGTCTGAAATGTGAAGTTTAAATAAGGTTTACGTCCTTCCCTCCTTCCTTGATACTAATTTTTTTAAAGTCTGTAGCCCTTTTGTATGTTGGAAGTTTTATTTTTACTAGAATTATCAGCTGAATCTGCAGCTCCCCTCGACTTCACAGATCTTTATGGTGAGTTTTGATTGTCACAGCTTTATAAAGCACAGTTAGAGAGGAGGTGGTAAAACCAGTGGAGCATCCAGCAGCCGGGGAGGCAGACATCCCCCACGAGGAGTCGGTAAATGTGAGCTGGATGGAGACACACAGATCTACACAGATCTACATCTCTGCCTGATGACTTAACTCCTGTTGACTTTCTCATATAGTTCATTCCTGAAATCAGTGTTTGAACGTCTTAAAGTCTTCTTTGGTTAAATGAGGAGAAAACTGAGATTTGAATTATCGCGGACATGTGAAGAACCTTGTCTCACACCATCTGTTATGTTACTGTTCTCATGTCACGTCATGAACTTCTCTGCGCTCTGCTCACTCTCTCACGTTAACTGTTCCTCGCTCCAGGTCTGAAATCCACAGAGAAGCTGCATCAAACGCGTTTAGAGGCTCGTCGATTGAAATAAAAGCTGATCTACAGTTTTAGTTTTTTTCTCACAGTATATGTGGTATTTATTTTAATTCATTGTATTTTATTTCAAATATTTCTTGTTTTACCTTTGTTCTGGTTTTCACTTTGAATTCATTTTGTTGTTCACCTTGTGAGCCACATATATTTAACTTTGTTGTATGAACGTTTATTATTATCATCATTATTAAACAGTATCCTCAAAAACAGTTTGATCTGTCAGTATTTTATTCGCTATTTCTTTCCGCCACCAAGTGGCCAAAATGTTTCCTGCACATTTTAAATGTCAGAATGTGTTTTATCGGTCAACAGTACGAAGCTGAGCAAAGATCAACATACAAGCAGCAATTCGTACATTTTACTTTTTTATAGCAGTTTATGTGCAAACGTGGAAGTGTGAACCCTCAGTTCATTTCAGTATAGTCATTATTAAGTTAAACAAATTCTTATTTTCTAATGGAATTTAATCACTTCCTCGGTATTTTCAGATAAACATCTACTGTACTGGAGGTTTTTGCTAAGTGATGGAAAAACTATAAAATGATCCATTTCCAAGATCGAGGGTGTGATTAAAACTGAGTGGGTTTATTTACAGTCTGACAATGAATGAACTGCAGTATCTACATGGTGATCATACAGGTCACCCACTAGAATCACTTCATCTGCACTAAGAGCTAAGTTCTGATAAATCAGATTTAAAGCCAGAACTCTGAGATCACTCAGTGTTTTTCAGCTGGTACTTGTACACAGACTGAGTACTGAGTTTGTGTACTCCTGAGACTCTGTGACAGTATAATTAAAACGAACTATTCAAGTACAAGTACATGGAAGGAATACTGGAGTAAAAGTACTCCGTTACCTCTGCAGCTGTGAGTACTCGCAGCTCTGCTTCCTGTATGAATAGTAAACGTGAAACAAACCACGTGGTGTGAAAGCAGCAGACTGCTGCAGCTTCTTTTGTTCACATCAATCAAAGCGGAGACGGACACGGAGCTGCTGAATCAGGAAATCACCGGTACATCATTTATTCTTACCTTTAGACAAACGCACGGTTTCTGGTCGTTTTGGGCTTCACGCCGGCGGCTCGCACGCTAACGTTAACCCGAGAAAACAGCCACCGCCGCCGCGTAGGAAAAGTTTGTGTTGTTGCATCGTTTCGTCTTTATTTAACATCGTCTGTTAGCTTGACGTTACAGCGGCGACGTTACGTTAACGTTAGCATAACGAGCCGCTCTTTAGCTCATTTTACACTTATCTGTCGGAGTTTAACAGAAGTTTACATTTCTATACAGCATATAAACTTTGCTTAGCGTGTGTGTGTGTGTGTGGCTGCTGACTGTGTAACTTCTCATGTTGTTAGCGTGTGAGCTAGCTTGCTATTCAACCATTATGTGAACAAAGAGCGACAGTGGTTAGCTCGTTAGGCTAATGAAGCTAACGGCTAAAGACGCTAACGTCACACCGGCAAACGTTTAACGTTTTATTTTTCTTTAGTTTTCACTGGATGTTGATCAAATAATGTAAATCTTTGGTTTCGTTTTAATCGCTGTTACGTGACACTAGAATCAGCCAAAGCTGTGAGTAGTAAACTTACTTTGTAAAGGTAGTAGCAGTAGTTTTGTTTGTGTTTTATTTAATCATTCATTATAAATTAAAGTCTCCAACAATAAAACGATACGACAAGAAAAATGATTTCTAGATTCCAAACAACATTATCAATTATTTTGGTTGGTTAAGTAGTTTTTCATGCTAAAATGTCAGCGGTTTGCTGCTTTTCACTATTTGTACTTTGTGTACTGGTGGTACTTCGTGTACTGGTGGTACTTTGTGTACTGGTGGTACTTTGTGTACTGGTGGTACTTCGTGTACTGTGTGATATAAATACTGTTTAAAATAGCCTTTAAGTCTCACAGATGTTAAGTAACTAGTTACATTAACTAGTACTGTGAATACTGGGCTTTATACTCAAATACATTTATTTGATAACTTTAGTTACTTTTCAGATAAGTACAATAGCTGTTAGACATTCAGACACTATGCAAGTAATAAAAATAATAATTATATGTTAAAGTGATCAATGTGATGTACGTTCATGCCGTTCTTAGTCCTTTTACTTTTGTAGTTTTACTTAAAGTGCTCCACCTTTAGTAGAAGTACGAGTATTTCCGTTTTATGTTACTATTACTCTGTTACAGTTTAGAGGCTTTTTTTGTGTTTCTTTTTCCACTAGATTACTCCGACGGCTTCAGTTACTACTTACATATCTCATATTTTGATTATTAATATGACATTTGTAATATTTGTAGTGATACTTCCACGTGTTCAGGTTAAAACAAATTCTAAAACAATATCAGTTCTTTTACAGTCGGCTCACTAATCTTAATAACTAGCCTCTGACCAATTGTGGAAAGCAAAAAACAAGTACCTCGGTTGCTTTATATCACCGGAAATTATTACAACACAGAAGTGTCACTGGATCATATTTATTTCTCATGTATTTTACTGTTGTAGTCGAGGTCATACACAACAATATAATGGCATTGTTTTGACCATACTTAAATACATATACTTATATTCAGAATATATTCTGGGTCTATGGTTCAACTCCCAGTTCCTCCTGACCACATGTCAACTTATTCTTGGACAAGACACTGAAGCATTGTAGTAGTAGTACTGTCTTATATCATATTGCTTAATGAATGAAGAGCATTTAGTTTCAATGGAACACTTCAGCACTATGATGTTGCTGCTTTTACTTAAGATATTTTAGGAGTTCCATCACTGGTACACATGTAGTCTACAGATCATCGCGTTTTCATTATTTCTTTGATGACTTCTGTCCAAGTGAACTCACACTTCCAGTCACAGGTTATCGTCACTCTCTTATAAACTGACGTCTGCCTCTTTCTGACAAAAACAGCTTCTGTCTGGGAAAAAGAAAAAAAATGCCACGTAAGAAGGTGACAGACATCTCAGGGAATGGTGGCGTGAAAAGGAAGAGGACCAGCAGCAAAAGGAAAGAGAGGGACTTCAGCAGCGATGACGAGTTCGACTTTGAGCAGGAAAACAACAAGAAACCTGGGAAACCTGCAGCCAAGTCTGGTCTCCAGCCCGTCACTGTGGCAGACGACGTCAAGGAGAAAATAGTAGGTTTGATGCATGGTCTAAAAACTGATCAGACATGATTATGTGTAATTTTTTGTTTTGTCTTTTTATTGAATGACTATACATTAAGTGTCCCATTCTAACAGAGCAAGAGGAATAAGTAGTGAATTTGTACCAGGTCAGCAGTTTAATCTTTTATCAGCAGTTATTGTTTTGTCCCTGATGAAGGACAAGCTGACACTTCAGAATGGAATTTAGTTTTCTTCAACATTTTATCTTCTTTCTGATAAAAAGAAATACTCTCTGAGGAGCTTCAGTCTTTGCTTAGTGTCTCTTTTGGTCTTTATTTTTGAATTCTCACAATGTAAATGTTGTTTTATATGCTCTGAGTAGGCTGAAGCCAACGCTCATCGACATACCTGCACATCTGAAATCTCCTACGTCATCATCGTTCTCATTTTATAGTCAACCTAAATAGACAGACATTCTGAGGGGCTCCAAACAAAGGGATAATAACATTTTACGGAACAATATAATCTCCATAAACACAAGAGGTTTATGACCAAATTACTTAATACACAAATTTTTTGACATTTGTTTGCTACACACGCTGGTTTTCCCACTTGAAATATTAGCTTACTACAAGCGTGGCTTCTTTGTGTATGGTCTCAGCAGGAGAGTTATGACAATCGAAAAGCAAAAAGAAAGCAAAACTATGGACACACCATATAATTCTTCTGTGTCACAATGTTCTGTTATCTAATCACTGATGTTGCAATTCAGCTGCAGTTGTTGAAATATTGGAGTTCAGGCAACAACACATGAGCTGATTTTATTTCATGTTTGCTGACCTCAGTGTTTCCCCCCTTTGCAGAAACTTGAGTTGCCAAAGGTAAAAGGTCAGCTGCTCATCTTTGGAGCAACCAACTGGGATTTGATTGGACGAAAGGAGGTACCCAAACAACAAGGTAGAATATTTTTACGAGAAGTAATGTGCAGTATGAAGTTTGACAGTAACTAGGATTAACGTCTATCTTGTGTTGGGGTGGTGAAGACACCCATATATGTACAGCAGGGGAAATAAGTATTTGACACATCAGCATTTTTATCAGTAAGGGGATTTCTAAGTTGGCTATTGATGCAAAATTTCCACCAGATGTTGC
>JAUYWH010000025.1:1680461-1712701 GCA_034779795.1 Ctenopoma multispine | reverse complement strand
AATTTTGCATCAATAGCCCACTTAGAAATCCCCTTACTGATAAAAATGCTGATGTGTCAAATACTTATTTCCCCCGCCGTATACCTCTTTAAATTTTCTCCGTAGCACAGCACACATTTGGAAAATTGGTGAATAGCATAAAGTGTCTTTCATATTAAGTTAGATTCAATTTTATTTTATTGTGCATGTGACGGTACAAGACAACAGAAGTACAGTATATTTAAAGAATTTGTCGTAATTATTCCACCTGTTTATATTGGATGTAAATTATCCTTTAGTGGAGGTGAAGAGGAGGTAGAAATCCAGCCCATGTTCTGTTCAAAATATATTTAAATATGTCTCTAAAGCTTATATGAAGTAGGACTGTGTGGTAACGCGTTTGTCATTTCATTATTCTTTGTTTATTTCATTGTTTCAGTCTTTTCGACAGCGTTTTTCGCATGACATGAATCCAATGGGGAACACCAATCTAGAGGCACAGAGAATGGGGTCATTTTGAACAGGAGGAGATAAAATGGGGGAGTTTGTACTAAAAGAGGGGCTGCTTCTGTGGAGTGGACCCCGTTTGGGTATGAAAAATCACGGCCTTGTAAAAAGCAAATCAAAACAAAAAAACAGCAGCTTTTCTCACTGCAGCTAATTATGCTGCAGCAGATGAGAGCCACAAAGGTACAGCCACATGCTCAAGAAAACAGGCTCAGATGTTGCAAGAGACTTTTTCTGGGCACAGCATATGGGAAAAAATCACGGAGGAAGGAAAGAACAGTTGCCAGTGCAGACTTAAATTACGCAGTCAGGAAACTATGGTGGAATTTTAGGCATATTGCACAGCCCTAATCTGACGCTTAAGAGGTCTGAGTTAAGGAAATCAAGTGAATATCCTCCAAAGTAAAAGTCTAGTATAAATTTCCCCCTATGTGTTTCAGACAGGGAGCAACTGGCTTATGTCATCATCACTTACATAGAATGAATCTAAATCTGTATTAACAGAATGAATAATCGCACTAAGCAAGACCTGATCATGAACCCATCCTTTTCAGAATGAATGTGTTCGTAGCACTCGAGGCCCATTGTGAGGATTTGATGTATGTGTTCTGTCACCCGTACCCGTGTGTTTCCCCTCGCTGTCGTGTAGAGATGAGGTGTGGGAGGTTCTGCAGTCAGACGGAATCGATAAAGCACTGATGAGGATTTGCATTGAGAATGAAATAAGTGAGGAGCACCACATGTTGGGTAAACATGTGCGTCTTTGTTTGGGATGCACAGACCACGTATGTGTTAAAGCCGGCGAGATCACTTTAATTGATTGTGACACTAATGTCTATTCATATGTATGCATGTTCTGTGCTGCCCCCTGCAGTGGTCCCACTGATGCCCGGGGCAGGCTGTGCATCGCCTTGTTCCATCCTTGCCTCACTACTCTGGTACACACTGATAAATCAGCTTTGTTGAGACTGGATGGGGGGTTGGGGGTGTCAGCAGGAGCAGCTGCATAGACAAAGACCAACTCTAGATGGGTGAGATGCTGTGCCTGCCAGAGCATTGAACACACATTCAGATCATTCTTTTGTTGTGTTCTTACATATATGATGGTTTAGTTGGGTATTTTTAGCATTTACTGTGGAAGTGTGGCAGCAGTTTGTCTTGAATTGGACTTCCTGGCAAATGAAGACAGTATGTCTGAACTTGTGAGAGTACAGCTTACTAGAAATATAAACATCATACAATTCCATCAGGATCAAACCAGGATAGGCTGTTTTTTTTTTGACTGTCACTCCGAACTTCCTTGCCCACTGCCTGTATCTGTCTTTGCCCAACGTCTCGAAATTGTTAACATTTGCAGTATGTTTGGTTGGATATCCAGATATGGTCATCACAATGAATGATATTGGAATTTGTTCTCTGTACACCACCATGCTGAAATTGAAATTAAACACTTGACTGAAGTTGTGGCTTTCAGCTTTAAGTCAAAGAATTTGACAAAAACATTAAGCATTAAGTTTTTTTTTCTATTTCATACATGTTCACAGAATCTCAATGAATTAAATGAGGTGTTAAATATATAATATATATAATTAATATAACTTTGTTGTAGTAAAGTGAGATCATCAGGTTCTGATGTGCTGCCTTCTTGTTTCCAGCTGCTTTCCGCAACTTGGGCCAGAATCTGTGGGGTCCACACCGCTACGGCTGTCTGAATGATGTCCAGGTTAGCTGCGTGGTGTCCGGTCCCTGTGCTGCACACAGTCTCCTCATGACCACCGAGGGCAAGCTGTGGAGCTGGGGTAAGTAACATGCTGCGTTCAGGAGCAGATGTCAGTCGTGCTGAAAATACTGTGCGGGCTGCACCCAGCAACGCTGAGTTGAACCCAGTAAATGTGGCTCTGATGACTGTTTAATTACGTATTATACTGTTGTGTTTTTGCTTTCTGACCTCTTCAGGTCGTAATGACAAAGGTCAGCTGGGTCACGGAGACACTAAGCGCCTGGAGGCTCCCAAGTTAATCGAGGCTCTGGCAGATCACGTGATTGTTGCTGCAGCTTGTGGACGCAATCACACCATGGCACTCACAGGTAGACTCAGCCGTTATGTTCTCACTCCAGGGATACGACACAGAAGCAGACTTCTGTGGTTTAGTTTCTCCAGTTGGTGTTGAGCTGTTGTAGTGGATCCTGATACTGCTACACAGAATGAGTCAAATGATGGAGTCTAGTTTTAGTTGCTCTGTATTTTTAAACATATTAGTTGACACATTATGAGCATGGGTTCATGTCGTTCTTTCTCCTCAGAGGATGGAACTGCCTACTCCTTTGGTGAGAACAAGCTGGGTCAGCTCGGTCAAGGCAACCAGACTGATGCAGTCCTGAGCCCAGCACCGGTAAGTAAATACTGTAACACAATGTTAACGCTGTGTAGCGACAGGGAGCTGAATGAATCCAGACTCCCACGATCCATATGTCTGCTGCCTATTATAAGCAGGTGGGTCACAGTCTCTGATTCATATGAATAAATCTTAAATATTAAATTACCTTTCCTGATGCTGGAGTAGAGCTCAATTTAAACTCTCAGGATTAAGTACAAGCTTGTCCTGTAGGATGTTAACAGTCTAACATTTTTAAAGTAGTGTGTGTTTAACTTTAATCTGCAGAGACACAAAAGCTACAGAAGTACTTTTGCTTTCCTTGACAATAGGTTTTGCCTCTTACTTTTCCTCCACATATATTTTCACAGGGGCTGCATGTGACCACACTGCGCTCCCTTTTCTATGTCTGGTTGTATGTTGGCCACTTAGGCAGTTGTGGTTTTTGCTGTGGCTGAAGCCACAGCTGTTCCTTTGCCTGTAGCTGTGGCTGCTCTTTATAGTGAGACAGAATAGAAACAGAAGGTAATGATGGGATTTTAACCTGCTGCTTATATCAAACATGACACATGTTATCATGCACCACAGTAGTTCAGGAATAGCTTCACCTCGTGAAAACAGCCACCTCAATTCACAGTCCCTGCATCAACTGTTACACCCAAGAAAAACGAATGACTCGCAGCCACTGTAATAGCAGCTGCCTTTTATAAGCATACCTACAGCCCTATCTTAAGCACAACAATATCAACATCCAGAGCTGCATTCATGCCAGGTCACATTAGGTTACAGCCACAGGAGAAGCCAGTTCTAACGGTGCTGAGAACTTACTATCTTTACCCCTTAGTTATTGTAAAGGATGTCACCACAGCAAGAAGCAGCTGTGTGTAAAAATAGTTTCACCTTCTCTCTCTCTCTCCCTCTAGATCTCCTACAATGGCCAGCCCCTGGTGAAGGTGGCTTGTGGTGCTGAATTCAGCATGGTGGTGGACTGCAAAGGAAACCTTTACTCATTTGGTTGCCCAGAGTACGGACAGCTAGGTATGCTCAAAACAGAAAATCACATCTTTCTCTTTTTAATTTAGTGATCTGTTGGACAAAAAGGAGCATGAAGGACTCTTCTCACATCACTGATCCGCCTGAAGCAGCTCTTTCTTTGTACATACATGGATACTTTTGAGTAGTTAGTATAAAACAAACGAGCTGTGAAGAGTCAGATTCTTGTTCTACAAACATCTCTTCATTTGAAGCAGACTTTCACTGTCACGCTTGCTGAAATGGACTAAAAATAAAATGGGTTTATATTTGTCTGGTAGATTTCTCCTATTTGAAATAACAAAAAGGTTCATACACCTGTCAACAGAAATGTTCTCGTCTCAGTTTTGGAGCTCGTGCTAGATTTAAGTAAATACAAGAAGTCGATTTTCTGTTGATTTCCTGCAGGTTATTTATGGAAACGAGTTAAAAATGATCCAATTTCATAAGAAATACAGCGCTGCTTGGTTTTTTCTCGATTATATATTTGTAGAATATTGACCCATCATCTGTCTCCTTGCAGGTCACAACAGTGATGGGAAGTTTATTGCTCGCTCACAGCGCATCGAGTTCGACTGTGAGCTGATCCCCCGCCGCGTCGCCATCTTCATCGAGAAGTCCAAGGACGGGCAGATCATGCCGGTGCCTAACGTGGTGGTCCGAGATGTGGCCTGTGGGGGCAACCACACGGTGAGAAAACGCTGGGTCTAATCGGAGCTTAATGAAAGTTCACAGAAAGTGAAAGGTTGGTTCTGACGAGGCGAGTAAACTGAAAACTGGTGTGTGTGTTTGCAGCTGGTGCTGGACTCTCAGAAGAGAGTGTTCAGCTGGGGTTTTGGTGGTTACGGGCGCCTGGGTCACACAGAGCAGAAGGACGAGATGGTTCCCCGTCTGGTCAAATTGTTCGACTTTCCTGGACGTGGTGCCGCTCAGATCTACTCAGGCTACCAGTGCTCCCTCGCCGTCAGTGAGATGGGTGAGATTCCAGTTAATTTGACTTTAAGAATCTGAATATTCAGATTCTACCAGGAGTCGGAGCAATTTATGTAATAAATGACTGTGTGCTGCAGAACTTAGACGTCTGATTCTCGCTGTATTTACAGGAGGACTGTTTTTCTGGGGAGTGACTAATGTTTCCAGAGAGTCGACCATGTATCCCAAAGCTGTGCAGGATCTGTGCGGCTGGAAGGTCCGCAGTCTGGCATGCGGGTGAGTGTGAACATCACTCATCACTTTTCTCACTTTGTGACACTTTACTAAATTTCTGACCCTTGATATGCCTGACCATCATCCAGTGGATCATCCAGACACTGTTGGAGAATCTGATAGGTTGGATGTACACACCTTCACACACGTCCACAGGGAATCACAAATGCTTTCTAGATGAGCTCTGCAGTGTGGTGGTAGGGGATGTTGGTCCTTTCTGGATGATGGGGGTATTTCTGCGGTGTTGGAGGAGAAACAGGAAGACGGTCGAGGACCTGTGAGTCTGACTTTGTGGTTTTTATTTCACAGGAAGAGCAGCATCATTATCGCTGCAGATGAGAGCACGATCAGCTGGGGACCCTCACCCACATTTGGAGAGCTGGTAAGACCCGAGGCCTCAGTCTGCATTAGTACACTGGTCAGGGCACGCTGGTCCTCCGTCCAGCGTTGTTCAGTGAATATTGACACGTGTATTTTCTGTCCTCATACATTAAAGCTCAGCACTGATTATGTGTGATTTGTTCTTCAGGGATACGGAGACAACAAACCTAAATCCTCCACCACCGCTCAAGAGGTTAAGACCTTGGACAGCATCTACATTGAGCAGGTAAATGGAAACTATGGATACGTCCCTTTCCCTTAAAGAATGTCCACACAAGGCATCAGCATTAAAAAAATACAGTTGATATGTTTCTGGTTTGTTGTTTCAACCAAGATGAATGAGGACAACTCAACTGTTCAAATCTTCTTATGGTCTTAGTATTCTGAGAATAAAGTCAGATTGTTCCAAAAAAAAAGTTGGACTATTCTCAGATTAAAGGCTTAATGCTCCAAGTATTCTTATATCAAAATTGGATTATTCCAAGATTAAAGTTTTTCAAATATTCTGTGTTCTCAGATTACAATTCATCAGAATAAAACTGAACTCACATTAAAGCCTGAACATTTTTAGATTAAAGTCTAAAAGTTAAATAATTCTTAGGTTTTTGACCTGATGATGATTCCAGATGAAAAGTCGGGCACAGTAGTGACAGTTCGTCCTGTGAGGAACATTCATGCAGAGAAACTGAGCTGTTGAAATAACTCAGATCTTCCCTAATTACAGAAATCTGGTTTGTCATTGACATGAGATTACAGCGGGAAGCAGACTAATAACTGTCTGATGTTTTTGCAGGTGGTGATGGGATACTCTCACTCTCTGGTCATCGCCAGACAGGACACTGATCAGGAAAAGGAGAAACTGAAAAAGCTGCCCGAGTACAACCCCCGAACAATCTGATCAGAGCCGCGGCAGCAGCACCTCAACCTTTTTCCCTGGAGCAGAGACCGGCGACGTTCAGCTGGAACACTGCTGGTCACAGTGGTTCAGGGAGAGGGAGGCGCTCACAGGTCCAAAAGCAATCCACATAACTCAACTACCAGCAAACTGGCTCTACACCAATTTGGACACTGAAACCGGAGAAGATGGGACTGAAGTCGGACGAGAGCTCATCTGACTTCACTTCACAGCCTCGAGTGAACCTGCAGCAGTTTGCTCCAAGCACTTGACACCCAGCAGTCATGCTTCCCAAAAACCCTTTTCCACTTTGTAATACAGCCAAACGTTCATGTCTTCATGTCTCTTTATCTTGTCTGTTGTTTTTTTTTTCTTTTCAGTATTTGAAATGATAGTTGTCACATTTACGGGTGCTACAGCAGGACCCTCAGGCTTTTTCTACTGAGGGCTTTTCAAAGACCAACACTCCATACCTGTGCCTTTTTCTACATGTGTGTTCAGGATATGGAAGCTTTTGTGTTCAGATCAGTCTGATTTCATGTCGTATATGGCAGTATGAGCAGGTGCGTGCAGTTGCCACAGATTACAATCAGGATTTGGAACTTGATGTTCTGATTTAGTGCACTCCACTCAATGTTACATTCCTTTTTATTGTCTTCTTCAGTGTTTGCATCAAGGATGCACACCTCAGTCCTCCCGAGACCCACAGTGTCTACTAGCTCCTGTCTCTTTGCTAATTTGAGTAATAACTTTTCCAACGCTCAAAGCGGTTTCTTAAGCAGGTTTGAACTTCTAGAACCAGCAACACTCTCTGGAAATGGTTCAACGCATCAAGGTGTGTCCTTGTTTTAAGTACAGCAGAGGTGTTTTCCTGTTCTCTGTATTAAGTTCTTTTTTATGGTGAATTTTCTCTGGGTTATGTTTTTGTTTTTTCATTGGAATGGTTAAATAAAATTCATGTAAATCGATTTTTCTTCACCTCTGTGGTAATGATTGTCTGCTCCAACTTTAAATCTCTTTGCGGTCTCTTATACTCATGGATCCGTAGCTGTTGCAGAGCCTGGAGCAGACATTGCTCTGAGAAGCATCAATTAGAACCATTCACAGTCAGAAGGCATTAAGTCACCAGCTGAATTGATGAACCTTATCTAGCCTGTTTTTGAACTGCAGCAGAAAATGCAAACGCCACATAAAAAAAGGTTTCATCTCTTTTCAGTTCTGTATCTTTGGTCTATTGTTGTACAGGTCTTTACACGAAGTGACTACAAACTCATTTAGTCTTTTTGCACTTGTTTTAATTCTTCTTGTTTATGATGGTATATTCCAGCTTAATGGAATATACCATCAGCTCCAGTTACTTGACAGTGAGGACAAGGATGTAAAGCGTTTGGGACCTGACAAAGCATAATTTAACACTTGGTGCAGATAAAGTTTTATTACATTCATATTTAAGCACCAGATTAAAACGTGCACCTGTCCTTTTGACAAGCCAAGGAACAAACTGCACTTTTAAGAGAATCTTGTATTAATCAGTATTTTTAGAGACTCACTTTTCTTTTTCTTTTACTGAACCAAGTCTCATCAGAGCCCAGAAACCGTCTGAGCTCAGTACTGCAGCAGTAGTTTGGTTTCTTCACGTTACGCTTGATTGCCAGTCTGGAGCTCAGTCTTCATCTCAAAGAAAACACCCAGAACCAGCTTCTGTACTGTAAACAACATTTATTTAAATGTACAAAATGAATTGTCAATCTAATCTTCATCTTCCTCCTCCTCCTCATCCTGGTTGATCTGGAAGTAACGGAGCTCGTAGCTCTCCTTGGTGTTGGCGACGACACGCAGCCAGTCACGGAGGTTGTTCTTCTTCAGGTACTTCTTGGTCAGATACTTCAAGTATCTGCACAACACAGACAAAAACATTTCAGTTTTACTCAGACACGACAAATTCAAAGCTGTCAGCTGCCACTCTGACATGTGACCACTCTGAATCCAACCTAGGAACCATTATATCTACAACTGAAAAAAATCTGTAACGTTAAACTATCCAATGTAACCTAAACCTGACCTTATTTTTCAAGAGCTAGATAATCCAAATAACGAAGGTCCAGGTCCAAAAATCTAAAATGTATAAACTTAAAGTTTGGATTTGAATGAGGGAAGACGTATCACTCCACCGGATCTTCTGGCCTATGTCAACACTCAGTTCTCTAAATGGAAACGACAAAGTGCATCATCTTCTCTAACAATATTTGGCTGACACCAGCCACAGAGAGCACTTCACCAGCACCTTCTGTTCAGCTCAGTGGAATCAAATCCTGAAGCAGAGTGTGGCCTCTCAGAACAGTACTCCCAGAACCGTAAGCAACTTATTTTCATCACTAATCAACATGTTAATGAATAATTTAATCTAAATCAAACGAGACGTGATGTTTTTCTTTTTTATAAACTTTATAAAGATGTTTAGTTTACTATGATATAAAATCACAGAAACTGATGCACATGTATCCTTGGTTATATAAATGTGCTGGACAAAATAACTGAAACAGCACTCAGCAGTTCATGAACAGCAGCACAAAGTGCAGCCTCCAAAGCAAACATACAGGTGCATCATCACCTGTCTGAAACAGCTGAGCTGTAGCTTTGTCTGTGCTCACAAAGTGTTTGTTGTAGAGGAGATGGATTTGATGGAATCAGAATCAAGGAACGTGCCGCTTGTTTTTCCAAGCAGAGTACTGAGAGAGATGCTGAGCAACAGACATTGATCTGATCCAGGCGTCACAGCTTCCGCTCTGTGTGGAGTTTTCTTGGCAACATTTTTAGTAAACTTTCAGCATCTTCTTCCTGAAACTGAAACTAACAGTGGCCTGTAGAAGTATCATGTATCATTCTGAAATTCAAAGTGAACCTTTCCTTACTTTAGATAAAATAATCTGCCAAATGATAAGATAAATTTAGAATAAGGGAAGAGGTTTCACTCTGAATTATCTCTTTTATGCAGCTACTCAACTTCATTTTCCCTGTTTCCAAGTACACACGCACATGTGAAATGCAAATTAGAAACCTGGTTCCACATATATGTGGAAGATAAATCTGGGTTCTCCAGGAGAAGTCTACCCGGGGAAAAAAACGGTTTCTCATTTTCCAAGAGCAGCGGATAATGAGGGACTGTTTTTTACCTTTTGGAGAAGGGGACCTCTGAGGACACTGTAATCTTGCTCTTGCTCCTCTCGATGGAGACCACACCACCACCCAGGTTGCCGGCTTTCCCGTTCACCTTGATGCGCTCCTGAAGAAACTGCTCCTGGAAACAACATGAGGAAACATCACACCAAGGAAAAGTAGAAACTACACAAGGAAAACACGACAGATGTTAGACCAGCAACAGAGACGAGCTCTCGTAATTCAGAAATGTTTTGTCTTTATGGTGGTTCTCACTACATTGAATTAAGTGAACGCTGGAAAAACGGGTCCTAGAAACTGTTGCCCTTCAAGTATTATTTCATAGTGAATTTTCTTTCTAAACTTAACAGGTTTAGTTAAGTATTTGAGGATGTCTGAGTCATTTTTTGTCTGCATGGCTCCTTAGACTGTATGCTGACATCAGTGCTCTTCATATCTTCACGAAAAGAGCACAAGAGCCTTTTCATATCAGACATACTTTTAAATGTCCACTCCTGACAAACACAAGCAAACAACTTACAAAGTTGGCAGCATCCATGATGCCATCTTCAACAGGATGGGTGCAGTCCAGTGTGAATTTCAGGACCTGCTTCTTCTTCTTGCCACCTTTACCGGTGTTCTGCTTCTTCTGCTGATAAAACACATTACAGAAACATTCACTGCTGGACTGTTAGCTAAAAAACAGAAAAGCTGATAAAATGTGCTGCGTCTCTACAGAGAGTCTAAAATAAATACGATTTATTTTAGTAAATATTTAACACATCCTGCATTTCCATTAGAAGTTACTGTTCAGATAACGGGGCTTCAGATTACATCTGCGGGAGGCTCCTTAAATAATAACCTCTTATAAAACCACATTTGTGCACCTTTAACTTGCCCTGTGGTGCAGGACACCCGCAGGATACCCGAGTTAACAACGTGGTGAACTGTGGCTGCTAACGACGCTAATTCAGCTAACGTTAGCGAACAGGCCACAGAAAAAGCCAGCTACCTTTCTCATCATAAAAACATTAAAAAGCCGAAACCAAACACTGTGTTACCACAAAGACTGTCACTACGACATTGTCATTTCATCCCGATCATTTCCGCTGGCTTTCACATAGTTAATCTGTAGTTTTCGTGGAATTACTCACACGCGACTTTACTTACAATAGGCGCCATAGCGGAGAAGCTAGCAGAAAGGAAGAGCGAGCCGTGCGCATGCGCCACACGTGCAAATCAAACGGCGAATTATCGATTGAATCCGTTCATCAGAGATCGATTAGTAATCAAATCCCCACGAGATACACAGTGAAGCATCAAGAACATGAAAAAACTGCACAGCCCACAACATACAGGCCTGGAATTAAATATATTTAAAGTTAATGAGAGGAGGAAACCACTATTCTCTGAAAGAATATCACTTCCTTAATAGTTTGCTCGAGGGCACATTGTTTTTGAGGAAACACAAATTGTTGTATATGTTGTGGTTACAGCAGAGCCACAGTCAGGATCGATTCCACAGAAATCCTGTGGATGGACCTGAAGCAGGCAGTTCAAGCAAGGCAGCCAACTAACCGAGCAACCTTTGCTGAGCTGAAGCATGTTTGTCTTTATATCTATGCAGGAACGCAGAAAAACTGCAGCCAGTTCTATGTTAGTTTGACATAATGGAAGAAGTAAAGACAGAATCCTAATAATAACTGTTGATTTTATTTCACTCGAGTGCTGTTGAGAAAATCTGCTTTGTGAATAAATGTGTAGTATTAAGCCAAAAGTTTAAACTGTTTAATACAGGCCGTGATAAATACAGTCAAAGTGCAACAAATCCAAAACTCAGCTCAGGTGTGTCGCGCTCCAACAGTCAGCTCGTTAGCTCAGATCCTCCACACACACCTGCTTCATAATCTGTCCACATACAGCGCTACAGTGCACAGGTATGCTACAAGTGTCCCTTCACCCCAACACACACAGACACAGACACACACACACACACAGACAGACACAGACACACACACACAGACACACACACAGACACACACACACACACACACACACACAGACACACACACACAGACAGAGACAGACACACACACGGACACAGACAGACACACACACACAGACACACACACACAGACAGACACACACAGACACACAGACACACACACAGACACAGACAGACACAGACACACAGACACACACACACACACACACACACACACACACAGACACACACAGACACACACACACAGACACAGACAGACACACACACACACACACACACACAGACACACTCTCTTTGTCTGCATTAGAGAAATCCAGTATTTAGTAAATCGTATCAATGGTCAAAATAAAAACACAAATGAACTGGTTGAACATTTCTGTTCCAGAGTCCTGAGAGTCGGGTTCAGTACAACATGTTCTTCTCATGTCGTCATGCTAGAACCGTAGCAGGACAATTACACAACCCAAAGATAAAATGATCACAAATTATGTGGAAACAATGGTCACAATCTAAAGTGTTAGCATACAGTAGTCAGTACAATGCTCAACTTAGATCACAGTGCAGTTATGGACGGTAACAGAGACACAGCAGATCATTTCTGGCCCCCGTGTAAGAGGGGGGGAGACTGGCAATGATCACAATCCTCATCACTTATGTTACCACCGACTCATTTTGACTTACTGTTCATAAGTGTTTTGTATTTGCGTTGGTGTGGTTGTTTCCTTTTGAGCTGAATTGTCATAAATTAATTTTGACATTACTAATTTATTATGATTTATTAAACATGACAAAATTTGATATTGTTATCACGTGTTTGTATGTGAGCTGAGCAGTGGGACAATCTTCCAAACACAGCGTATCCCTTAATATACTTAAGATTTATTTTTCTCAAAGCCTGCATTAACACACACAGACACACACAGACATGGCACTGCAGCGCCACAGGGCCTCACGTCTTTTTACCAACAGAGCATCTTTAGTCTCGAACACACCGTGAGATCAGGGTTTGGGGAGTGGATAGCAGCACCGTGAGGCCTCTCAACACCTTCATTTGGTTGGCTTCTAACAAAGTGACGGGAATAAAAGGACACAGTGCTGTTTACGGTGGGAACTTATCACAACACAGAACAAAAATGTAGTAACTTATATTTTAAAGAAAAAAACCCAGCTTTTAATGATCCATCATGCTCCTGTGTACAGAAACATGACATGTGACATGACTCTTTGTTATAGTGTCGGATGATGGTAGAAGAATAAATGACACTGGAAAGAGATTAACTGTATTTTGTAGATTCACAGGTCTTATTCATGTCTTTTAAAGGAAATGTTCACATTTTTCCGAGTCTGTCATAACACAACGTGAACACTGGAGGAGGTTTTACCTGCTGTAACGACTCCTCTTGTCTCGCTTTTAATGAAGGTGAAGTCACACTTGAAACTGTCAACCTACCCTTTAACCAGTCTTGTAGACATGAGCCTTGTTTGTATGAAGAGTTAAAGGATAATGTCGTGATTGTTTATATTTATATCAACAAATCCTTTTTAGAGACTGGAGCTGAGTCTGTTACGGTGAGTAGATGCTAGTAGAGTTGCTGACAGTTTGTCTTTTCTTCTCGTCTGTTTTGTTGTGGTTTAGGTTCGAGGACCTATTGTTTCCTGGAAGGTGTAAATGGAGAACATCTAAATAAAACGTTTTATTTAGATGTTCTCATAGGATTATTCATAATAATATGGAAAGAGTATGTTCAAACTGATGTTGTGCACTGTGACTGAAGTGTTTCAGCCTGAGGATGTGGACCTCAGATCACTTGTATTCAGTCACCTGTAAATGTGGGAGCAACATTTAAACCGTCTAAATCTCTAATCTGACAGAAACACTTGAACAATTTATCTAATAAAACAATTTAAAGTTCACTGCTCCCTTTACCACTGTTTGCATATAGTGCAGTTATTTAAGATATGTATTTATGAAATTTGACTGTAGCTAAGTGAGCATTGGATTGGACGTGGTGGTGGATGATGGGGACATCCTTATTTCGCCAAACTAGAACTGTACAACGTAAGCTGGGAAACTGGTGAAGCTGCTTTTAAAGCATTTGTTTGGTTCAGGTTTAATGATGCAGGCTGCTAATAAAACTTTGTCATTTTAGGAAAAAAAACTGGTGGATTTTCATGTGAAACTCCAACATCTTGAAGGATTTTTCATTAAAAGTGCAGAGACTGGTGATTTCACTCTCTGCTGATGTACTGAAGGGCCCAGTGCACAGTCAACGTAACAGATCATCAGTGAAACACTGAGCGTGGTCGTAAACATAAAGACAACAGAAACTGAGGGAATACATGTAGTACTGTGGAGGTTGTCTGGTCTTTAACTGGATTCTGGAGGTTGGTAGAAAAACAGCAGCCCAGCTGCCTGCTGCCGTCCCAGCTGTCACGGCCTCTGATTGAGAGCCTGTCGGTCCCAGACAGATTCAGGTTTCCCTCTGGAGGGCAGCTGCCACAGCAGACGCCACACACCTGCCGGGTCTGACCTGCTTTAGTGCTGTAAGTCTGTTACATCCAGCTCCTGGGATTAGTTGACGCGGATGCCTGAGATGAAGGGCAGCCCGGTGGGAACCTTCCTCTTGTACACCACATAGTCCTCAGCAAAGAAATGGATGAGGGAGAGCTCCTCCTCCTCGATCCGCTCCCGGAAGAACCGCCAGCTGGCTATTGTGTAACCCAGTATACACACCGGGTTACACAGCATGACCTGCAGCAGTCAGAAGAAACCACGGTGAAAACATCACAGAGCTGCAACAGGTTTTCAAACTTTCCTCCACAGTTCAGTATAAAGTAAACTCTGATTACAGGAACATCTTCAGGCTCTCCAGATGTCACTGTATTCTCAGGGTTTCTTAGTGGACAACTTTCATTTTTGTTCTTTAAGTAAAGTTCAGAGCTTTGCAATAAATATGAGTAAATGTAAGTAAAAAAGTTTTTCTACTCCGGAGTTTACTGTGGAATAATTCTGGTGCGACTAGTTTGGCTTTAATGTTTCTTTCTATTTGGTCTTTTTCTGTCTTTAGCAGTAATAACTGTATTTTAAAAAACTGCAGTAAACTACATTAATAAAAGTACAAGATTCTAAAACCGAGCACTGTTGCTAGACGTCTGCTCGTTTGTGATTATGGGATCATATTTGGCAGGATTCATAAATATCATTATGACAGAATGAAGTGAGCTCTGGCCTGGCTGGTGCTGTTGTAACTCACCTGAGTTCCTATGCTCCAGTAGAACCAGCCCACATAGGAGGGGTGTCTGAAATAGGAGTAGACCCCGCTGGTGACCAGCACGTGGCTCTGGGCCTTCTCATTCTGGACGATGTGGTTGAAGTTGGAGCCGGCGGTCAACATGGCCGCCTTACGCAGGCCCTCGCCACACAGCACCATGAGCAGACCCAGGACGCTGAGCCAGGTGAGCTGCTTCAGCTCTGACAGAGAAGACCAGCTGTTAGCACACTGGTGGACACGTGACAAGTCTCACAACGCGCACACGTCACAAAGGAAACGTAGATTCTGTGGTGAGCCTCTGCTTCTCTACGTCTGAAATTCTTCACTTTCAGGTCACGAACACCCTGATTTAACGGGTGACAACATTTTCTCTCCTTATGTTTCTCAGCTCACGACACAACTCACTCCACCTCCTTCCATCTGGTTGTTGCTATAAAACATGGGACCCAGTTTCTTCCCACACACCATCACACTGACAAACAACTAGTCAGCCACATATAACCAGTAACAACCACTGTGCAATAATCCCTATTAACATGACACATGAATCTTTTTTTTCCCACCTACACGTTGTGTTCAGTTGTCTGTTTCCAGCATTGTTCTGTGCTGGATTGTGTGTAGCTTTATTTTTTTATCTCCTCTAACTGAATAACAACTTGCAGCTTATATGTTTTGCTATAACTGTTGAAATACTTATCTTCTTTCTCCCTCAGTGAAAACTGATGAAAACTATGAGACACCAACCTGGAACTGTCAACTTTTCCACAGTGAACTCCACCCATGACGAGGCAGCAGCGAGGGTGTACTCCACGCTGTGGTTGAGCAGGAACGAGTCCAGCGACAGGCTGCGAGGGTTAATGATGGCTGTCACCAGGTACTCGGAGTAATGGAAGAACGACAGGGAGCACAAGTACCTGCACAGAGGCAGAATTACTACAAGATTCATCAGCCGCAGGCCTCGATTACCAAACACACTTCCTGCTGTCATAATAAAGTGCACGCCCTAGTTCCCTGTGTAGATTTATCAAAGGATTATCACACTTAAAGTTTTAGACAAGTGTAATTCACTGTGATTTTATGGTGTAAAAATATAAAATAAAATTAAGTTTTCATAATTTTTCCCAAACTTTTCTTTCCTTAATTTAAATTTTAAAAAATGGATCAATGAACTACATGTCTACACAGCAGTGTCACATTATACTGATCATACTCACTGTCTGTTTGTACGTACCAGCCAAAATGTGTCCACGTGGTTTCAGAGAAGCTTAGAATTAAGCCACAGCCAAAAGTAACTCCCAAGAAACAGGCTCTCACAGCAACCTGGACAGAGTCAGTACACACAGGTTAGCATCAGCTAACGTTACAGACACAGTTTCTCGTAGTTAGTTTCAGAGGGCAACACTTCAGACCCACAAACCAGGAGATCCCACCAAAGTCATGCTTAACATCTGACATTTTAATTATGTTAACATGTTGTAAAACCACACGACAGGCTTTATATGGAATCAGATCAGCATAAGAAACACAAAACGTGACAATCCTCCAACAAACAACAAGATATATTTTACTATATTTGACTGTGACTTACTTTTTACTCTGCTACATTATTTCACAGCCTTAGTTACTAGTAACTCCAACTAATAAACCATGATGTTTTATTATGTATTAACAACTTCTGCAGTTTTTATTCATTAGACCGAGATCGTTGTCCTTATTTTTTATTAATTACTAGAAATTTAGAGTTATATTTTTTACATCTGAAAACTTCTTAAACAAATCAAGTCAAATTCAGTACGGTTTAAAATGTACTGCTGTCTTAGGAGAATACTGGTACTATTTTTTAGTTCATGCACTTGAAATTGAACTTGTAAAAATAACTTGAAGTGGTACTACTACTTGTTGTACTTGAGTATGTTTCATTGCACGGCTGGAGAATAAAGTCATACATAGTTTGATTACTGACATTAGTCAATACATAATACAAAATATAGTTTCTCAAATATGTAGTATATTTTTCAGAACATGTAACACTTCTTCACACTAAAAGAATAATATTTTTTTCTTTTATTTATGCCGAATTACTAACTGGAACCTCGTTATTCATCAAATACCTCTAATATTGTTTTTGAAGCAAATTAATTTCACCACAACACAAAACAAAACTGAATCGACAGATTTCTGAACTGGTTTCCGTGTCACCTTTCCACGGTGCATGATGGACGCCTTTATAACGTTTAATTAATATGGAGTGACAAGAGGAGGGTAAGCCTCTGCAGCTTTACCCAGCTTATGTTTCTATCTCGAGCACATTAACTCCAGCTGTCTGGTTCCTCTTGGCTAATAAGATCAACTTAATTGGTAGCTAATGTTAGCTAGCTAGGTGACTTAGTTAGCCAACATTAGAAGAGCAACATTAAAGTTTAAATGGTGAATTAAAGTATGTCAGACTCCGCAGGATTAACGTGTGGAAGACGAAGGCCTGTACTCCATAACATGCATGTGGTTTTTACTAAAACCAAGACAAAATGAAACCTGGAAGTTTGCTACCTAACGTCAGTGCTTACCTTGTATAAAGGTCCCCTGTAAATGATTAGCAAGAGGCCGTTGATCACCGCTATGTGAACAGAAATCGCTATTTTCCCGGACGTTTCCGTCAGATAATCAAAGACCCAGTCGAGGTGTCCAAACCAGGTTCTGATCAGTGGGATCACAACCACACTGAGTCCTAAAATAAAGGTTTTTATACTAACTCTTCCTTCTAGCACCAACTTACTGCCTGCCATGTTGGTAGTACTGGGCTAAAGGAACTATCGCGATACCTCAGTGACAAGTTCGTGATTTCCGTTCGTATAGATTTAACCAGAAAAGCAAAGTGAAATGATTTTTAATAATACGGAAGCCCGTTAGAGCCGATAGAAAATAAATACCTATGAATAACAGACAATACAAAAAATAAAAAAAGATCGTCAGCAAACACATAAACAAAATTATTAGACGTCGAAGTTATGCCTTACTTGTTTGAAATTACTTAATTGAAAATACAAAAGGTCAAAATTATGAGAAAAAGACTCAAGAATATGACGTACAAGTTTGAGATAATAAGTCAAAATTATTGCTTAATATATTTAAATTATGAGATGCGATTCACTTACTTTACTGGAAATATAAGATAAAAACGTTTAAAAAGTTATAAAGAGATAAAATGTAAAATTACTATTTGAAATAAAGTCAAAACGATGACTTACTAAATTGGATTTAGGATATAAACTCAAAATACGAAAGGTGAAATTAGATAGATACCATAACCAGGCAGGTAGACAGTTGGAGCAGAGCTCTGTGTCATAATGAACTTGTTGTACAGGGTGATGGCTCTTGGCAGGAAGGACTTCTTGTATCTTTCTTTATCACAGCCTAGCTAAGGAAGCCTAGGACTAAAGCTGCTCTGCTGTTTGACCAGCAGGCTGTGTAGAGGATGCTGTTCTCCATGATGCCAGCCTTCCTGATCAGTTTGTTCAGTTTGTTGGTGTCTCTGGCTCTGATACTGCTGCCCCAGCAGACAGCAGCAAAGATTATTGAACTAACAACAACAGACTGGTAGAAGATCTGCAACATCTTGTTACACACATTAAAGGACTTAAGCTTCCTCAAGAAGTAGAGTCTTACCAGGGCAAAATTAAGTTCACATTTCTCAGTCATGACATGGAAGGTTTATGTTTTGAGGCAACTATTAACTGATTTTGAGAGTCTCAGTAGAGCTTTAAGACTCATTCCAGTAGTCGTAAAGTTTGTAGGCAGTTCGTTTAAAACAGGACCCAGGACCCCATTCCATTTGGAAGATCCATCCCTGAATGTGGTGCAACATAGTTAGGAAATCTGGTGCCCTCACCAGGACATAAATCCCATGAAGTCAGCTTTGTAACAATAAAAAGCTTAATGCAAGAAATGGTGTCTGCACCACTGAAAGTGAGACGTACAGACAGAAGAAGGAAGAAAGACGCCTCTCATCCATTTCATGAAATTAGATTTAAAAATATATAAAAATATTTTATTTCTTCATATTACATTTTCACTATTCATAACATTAATTTAGGACAAAACAAGTGGACTTTACTGACATTTAGTTAAAAAACGTTTCTAGGCCCTCGTCCTAAACGTGTCCAGATCCAGAACACAGGGTCGTGGTGCTGACACTGTTATAGACTTGAGTCTTAAAGATATTATTTATATTGTTCAACTCTGCTTTTGGTTAATTGATCCAGTCTCCAATGCACGAGTCCATCCCAGCCACGGTTAATCAGCCAGATCTACCCAGAGCGAGTACAGTTCATGGTTCTGTCAGCAGTACAGTACGTGTTGATTTGTCTGATGTACATACACAACTTCTACTTTCTTTGGCTGCTCGAGAAAAAACTGGAAATCTTGCTTTGTGTCTTTAAAGGAGACGACGGTGAAGCTGAAAGTAAAAACAAAAACATGAATAAAAGCAGTTGGACAGTCTCAGAAATCCTGTTTTAAGTTTCTTAGATGCACTTTGACTGTTTGTGTTGTGTACATGTGGTGAATATACAGAGGCTGAAAAAGCAGCACAACAGTAGCACGTGTGATCTAATCTTCATCAAGCAAGGGGAGCAGTTACTTTTTCACATTGGGCCAGGCAGGTTTGGACAGATATTTTATAAATGAAATAATTTAATCACTACATTTTACAGCAGTCACCTCTGAGCTCTTCACTAACAAGAAAACTAAAAAACCTATAACACAACATATAAGACACAGAAACATCTCTATTATACTATAATACATTGGTTTTTCACCTTGTGTTTGCTGGTCTTCACTCACAGCAGCAGCGTTGGTAGCTGCAGCTGACTGACCTATCAGAGCATCCAGCATCTCTTTGTACTGCTTCTTATGTTGAGGGCGAATAAACATCCCGAATCCTTAAGAAATACAAAAGAAACAGTGAGTGAACAGTGGAGAGGAGTTCACTTTCAAGAAGAGGATAAAAAGATATGTAGTTATTTGGAAGAACTTACTGACAAGGAGGTTGAAGTCCTCATCTCTCTCTGTGAACAAGCTCACCACTGTGGTCACCAGGTTTTCATAGTTGTCCGTCTTCTTGTACTTGTGAACGGCCTGGAAGAGCTGAGCTGACTTTTCTGCTCCCAGAGATTTTTTAACGTCAGCCAGGAAGACAGCTTGAAACTCGTTTTTCGATGCAGAAACTGGTCAGCACAAGGAGAGAGTTCATTTAAATCAATTTAAATCATAAACACACTGACAGCAGGAAGAAAAATTAAGTGCCCTGCCCGTCTTACGCCAAATAGATTGTGATCAGACATTAAACAAACACTAAGGTGCCCAAAGCATAAAATGGTAAAAGAATTTACTGTCGTACCAGTTTGAGGTTCTTTTAATCCCATCTGGTTTAGGTGTTGTCCTCCTCCGTTGAGCTGCTGTGTATTCAGCTGAGTGCAGGCGGATGTCCCACTGGAGGAGGTCAGACCCACAGCAGGCTGTTTGTCTGTAGAGTTAATAAAGCACAGATGAGCCTGTTAGCTGCCATTTCTACCGTCACATACAGTAAACATATAATAAACATATGTTTAAGTTGGGATGATGTTTAGTACCACTGTGCTGCATCAGTGTTTTCTTCTCGTCCTTAGACAGCGAGTGTTCAGGTTTGTATCCACAGCCCTGCCCAGTCAGCTCCTGGCATTTCTCATCAAAACTCTTTTTGTGATGCGGTCGAACAAACTGGTAGAAGCCTGAGACACAGAGAGACTGCGTTAGGATCAACTGGTGACAATCATAAGTAAGAGTATAAGTATAAAATGTAAGCATAAGATACTTCACAGTTCATCACAGACTCACCTCGCAGCAGGCTGTGAGTGTTAGTGTCTTCAGTTAGGACAGCTGTCTCAGTCAGCAGGACATCCAGGCTGTCAGTCTTCTTGTACATCTGCAGAGCCTGAACGACGCGGTCAAAGTTGACCTGGCTCAGTGACTTCTTCATCACTGCCAGGAACTTCTTAGCCCTGTTGGCTTTACCTTCCTCAGACACGTCCTCCGACACGCTCATTTTCTTCAACAACAAGGAGGAAACACAGGTTTAATAGTAGTGTTTTTTTAATTTCAATGTCAAGGAAAAGCAGGTTACTAATAATTACTACTAATAATTAATTAGGTTCTGCTCCAAGTGCTGTAAAGCATAATAAAGAAAACCTGGTGTTGTTTAGTGGAGCATGTACCTGTTCTTGGACCAATTTGATTTTACGTTTTCCTCCCCGCAACTCATCGTCCATTCTCTTGTCATTCTGTAGACACAGTGTGGACAGACGGTGTGCCTTCAAAAGAAGAAGGTTTAAATTAACAAACTAACATAGTTAGAAATCAAAGTCACATAATCACAAACTTTAAGACAGAGCCAAGTGTTCCACAGTAAACAGTCCACCTTCTCCTCCCCAAAAGCAGCGTCATCATCCTCTCCACTGTGATGGTCACCTCGCTCCAGAGCATCCAGCAGGCTGGTTGGTCTCCGCTGACTCTCCTGCACCTCACACTCATACTCAATGCAGATCTTGGCCATCCCATTGGCTCCGCTGTGCTCGTCTGACCACAAAGATCAGACATCAGGTAACGAACAATGAAACTTGCCCTTCGTGTAATGTCTCAGGATTTTTAAAATGCACACTCACTGAGCCTCCTCCTCTTCAGGCTGGGAATATGGGCGTCGAGCATCTTGGCCTTCTGAGCGTTGGAGCTTTGGGAGGATGAGAAGGATGTGAGTCCAGAGGATGGCGTGTCTGAAGAACACAATGTCCCACAGCCCTCTGCCGCTGAAGACTTCTTCTCCGCCACAGGCCTCTGGCACAGTCAAACATAACCAGAGTCAGAGCAAGCTGACAAATCTAACTAGAACATCGGGACAGATTCAGAGAAGCTTCTGTTCTTGCCTTTCAAGTGCAGACGTGACTGCACAAGCATTTAAGATCACACAAATACTAGCAGACATGTTAACGCAGGCGGACTTTCAGTCCCACCAGACGAGCCGCTGCCTTGTTAATCACAGGCTACGTACAGAGCAGTGGCTGAAAATGGATTCAGTAAATCAGGTTGTATGTTAGAACCTACCATTTTCTGTGCAACCCTGAAGAACTGGGAGACATCACGAACCACATTCCCAAAGCCGTCACACAGACGAACATAAGGCCTAACCCACGATGGAAGCTGAGCCCGGGCATCAGAGTTTTTAAACCTGGGGGTAAAAACGGACGTATTAAAAAGCTTCTGTGGCTATGAAGGAGAATTTCAAAGTATGAAAAAAGTGAGTGGAGTGTGTTTGGGCATTTATTAGGAGTTTTACTGTACAGGACACACCTGTTCTCCTGGGTGTGCCTGAGATGCTGGCACAGAGCTGATTAGTTGTTTTAGTATTTTGTTTAAGTGGTTCTTGCACAAGCTCCTAAATGTCTCAGGATAATTTATGACATGACATGTTGCTGATGAGCTCCATATCTGACCTTTGATCACACAGGAAGATGGCTCCAAAGTCCTCCTTGTGGCGAATTACTCTACCGATGGCCTGGTTGACAGCTCTGAAAGCCTGTTGTCTGTACCAGTCCTGCCCAGACAGGTACTGTCCCCACACACGGAGGACAACAGAGTTAAAGATGACCACCAGACTGAACCACTAACACATCATCAAGTGGTTACCACCTCACCTTCAGCCCAGGAACTTTCTTTCGGCACATCTCGTCCAAGAACTGCATCTTCAGGATGACTCGAGGGTCCATTCTAGGAGGGAAGGGGAGGCCAGTGATGATGACACCCCGACCGAAGGTGTCTGCAAAATCCAGACCCTCACTAGCCTGACACAGGAAGATGTTTATTAAAACGTAAGAATGAAGCATTAGTGCAACTTCATGTCATATGAAGTAAATTAATTAATGGACTCCAAGTAAATCAGGATTTATTTAATGAACTGTGTTAAATTGAACTAGCAAGAAAAAAAAGGACACAGAGAGCTTCTAAAATTTCTAAAAACTCTGCAAACAGTCTTTCTAAGAAATGTGCAAAAATATGTCGTGATACAGTCATTAAAGACATGATGCAGTCCCTACTCTGGTATGCTAAGATGCATTTCACTGTATCTGTAACTAAAAGACTCCACGGACTCACCTTCCCTCGACACACAGCAAAGAAAGATCCTCCTTTAGACGCTGGATCTTTGACTTTGTTGTAATATCCGTCAATAATCTGAGAACAGACGGAAAGAAAAGGTTCATCGTTTCCATGATGAAATTGTTTAAAGGCAGATGAACTTTTAATAAAACCACTCTTACTTCATTAAAGGTGCCCTTTCCTTTAGGTTCAACAAACATTGGTTTTATGTTCTCAATGCGATCTGCATGTCCGTTCGCCTGTTGAGTGAAAAAAATAACACACAGACACAGAAGTTTCTATATTTATCCACAAAATCCACTGGACATTTTTATGCGCATGACTGTTTAAGGGAACTTGAGGGGGAATAAGATCAGCTCACAAGACACTGAAGTTCAAAAAGACAATACAACAACCCAAATGTACTGGGTCCTGTTCTTCAAAGGTGGCTGAGGTCATTGAGGTTTACAGCAAACATCAAGCTACAATAAACTTGTTAGTTCTCATCCAGTGAATATAGCTATTAGAAAGCAGTTTGACAATTATTACATTTATTTAATCCTGCAAGAGGTGATCTTCCTGTGAGCACTAAATAAAAGCAAAAATGCTAGAGACTGAAACCATGAACAATTTTTATTTGGTTTTCCAACCAGTTATTAGAACAGTGGGTTTTTTTAATGGCTGTGTTCAGAGAAAAGAGAAAAGTGTGAGAGCTTCCACTTACTCTCCAGAATTCCAGGGTTTTCTCCATCAAAGGGAAAGAAGGAAAAAACACCAAAAGACCATGAGGAACAACTCGGCTCAGGTTTGCTGTGGAGAAAACAGATCCTGTAAGTGTCACACTACAAGCACAATTACAAATTACAGCAACAATCCGATAGGCTTGTTTAAATATGACATGAGGTGAAATAATGTCTTCTACACATTTACCAAACAACAATGCAGAAAAACACGTCATAAACATACTGGAATATAGACGGTTTTCTGTAGAGTATATACATTTCTAACCTTACCTACAGTGTTGCCTAAAGATGTCATGTTTTCAGGACGAAACCTGTCACAAAAGATTTGCACATTCACATTGAGGGGTTCTCAGAAAGCGAAGCATCTGCAGAGCTACAAGCTACAAGTTAAAAGTCACATCAAGGTTAAACTAACACAAAAGGTACAGTTGTTAAAAAGGGATGAGAAGAATTGACCTTAACTTAGAAACCAACTTTTCACACAGAATATCAAAGAGGACAGATAAACAATAAAGTGTTCATCAGACATATGTATTCAGACCAGGTGTGTGTACAAATGGCAAATGAAGATCTAATCTTATCCTTGACTCCAAGTGACAGTTTGTTCCCTCAAGCTGTTACTAAAACATCACATTCAGTTTTGCTGTGTGAAACTGCATATATCACATATTTTTATCTTTTTAAGTGCTATAAAATGGTAGAAAATATCACTGACCTTCTATCAAACGCTGAACTTAACGGTACTCCGTCTGGGCCTCGTTCAATGATGCTAACAAAGATCTGATCTCGTTCAATCACGTGGCGGTTCTCCAGAGTCACTGGGAATTCTCTATAACAACAACAGAGACAAAACTCTTACATATACATATACATAGAGGGACCTCAGATCACTCAGCTTTGTAATAAAGCACCTGGAGAAATGTATTTTAGCACATCTGCATATAAAAGGAGCTTTGAGGAGCAACAGGTAACTTACATCCTCATCTCCGCAGTGAATGAGGTCAGGGGAGAGAGGGTACCACTGGTCAAAATGATGCTGCGAACCTCTTGATTCATCAAATCCTGCATGCTGAAGCCAGGAGAGAAGCACCAGTAACTCAGAACATTTCCTACAACGTGCAAAGGAAGACAAAAGGTCAAGTTAATGTTAACAGACAGGTCAGTGAGAGAAACTAAAGCAAAACTGGGATTTGTGAATGAGATTAAAACTTTAAACAGGGCCCATCCTCTACATCTATTAGTTGATATGTTCGTGGAAAACAAATTGTTCAGTGTTGGGTAGATTTTTGAATTCCAGTCAAAAGTCTGAACACATCTTCTCCTTCAAATGTTTTCTCTTTACAGTAATAATGATTAGCACTTAGGGTCATGTTGCTTATTTCATGTTTGATTTTGTTGAAAGAAATCCTGGTGTTTTGTTTTGGTTTGCTCTTGTATTTCCTAAGTAAGTGATATACAGTACTACATGAAAGAGGCAGGGCCATAGACGTTTATACTTTCACCTACTCCTACTGCAAACAGAAGAATGAATTGTGTTATGAAAATATGATAAAAGTGAATATGTTTGAAATAAAAACTACTACTACTGATGTGAATGTTTAAGAAAACAGGTTGTGTATCACACCTTGTTTCTTTGATGAAGATGAGGCCCACACGTCAGTACTCTGTTTCTTCTTGTGATTGCTGGTGTCTTTATGAATATGAACCTGAGGAGACAAGGAACAGCAAGCAGTTAATCAGCAATAATCACTTAACGTACCTTCATGGATTTTAACGGATACACACCTTAAAATGAGCCGTGTTCCTCTCCATCTGCTGTTCTACGTCCTTCTCTGATGGTTCCCCACAGAACACCAGCTACAAAGAAAGAAGAACTATTGCTGCTGCAGTCCACCAAGAAATGCCCTAACTGCTGCAGCGATGTGTTCTGCCAAAGATGAACTAATATGCAGGATGAACATCCATTTAAATATGAAGATTTAAAAACAAAGGTGGAACAAATAAAATTTTTTTTAAATGGTCATACGTAACATACAGCAGTAAAACGGGAAGATGAGTAAAGACATTTTAGGTTATTACAAATTAAGTTAAGGTAAAAAAACACTTTTAGATTTTAGTATATATCTAAAACCTCACCAAAAGGACATACCTGTATGATGTCAGACAGCTTCTGTAGTCCACCTGTGTTCAGGAATATCCCTTGCTCTGATGAGACATTTGTCACAAAGCTAAAATGTAAATTGTATGAAGTAGATGATTTGTATCCTAACATGGTCGGTATAATAGTCAGCTGCTCTGAGTAAGACCTTCTTCCTAATGCTATTGTGCAAAGTAAGTGCATCACTAGAAAGAGTCAAATTCTTTGTAAGTAAAACAAACAAAAGAAAGAAATCAGGCTATACTGACGTCCTGCTAAGTATCCGCTGATCTGCTCCAGAGCGTCGTAAACAGCAGTCTTGGTTCTGTAGGTCAGGTGGGCTCTTTCTAACAGCTCATAGATGAAGCTGACACGGACAGAGACAAAGACATTTTATTATAATATTTATATTCAATTAATTTTCTGTGGCGAAGTAAAAAGAACATACAGCATATGGTAAATATCTTGCTCTGAGTGTGAACTACTTAGATTTAGTTAGATCACCATGACGTCACATTTACATGCACTTAAGTAACCAGGTTAATCAGAGGAACCAGGTTTCTCGGGTAGTAAGGGAACGATTTTACATGCACCAAAAAAAACTGGCTACTAGAAAACTGTGTGTACATGCAGCAGATAAATAATGTGATTTCTCCTCCACCTTGGCTTTATTTTGAAAGCATGAGTCACAGATTTTAACTGTACAGAGAGAGCAGAGATCGCTTCCTAACTTTTGCATTTGGAGACACACACACAGACAGATACAACACTCCTTTCCACAGCAGAAACTGGTTACCTAAATCCATGTATGTACTATCACACTTTACGTACATTCCAGGTTTTGTGATGCCTTTGTCTGCTGGAACGTCATAGGAATCGATGGCAGCTTCCAGGTCCAGAAGAATCTCTGTTGAAACAGGCAAAAGCAGTTTAGAAGAATCCTGCAGAACACTGATGAATGGACAAATCTAGATTGTATGTTGATCACTTTAAGCACTAAAATAAGACTTGAATACTTACGTTTGATTTTAGCAACACTTTTTACATCTAGTTTTAAACCTGAAACAAAAAAGAATAGTACCAGCTGAAATTTATTTTATTCTTTTACATGTATCCGAGTCAAATCTGCACATGTGACATGGGACATGAACAGAGTTTGATACATGTCACTTACAAAAACACAACTGTGAACCATCAGTGCAAAAAGTTCATATCATAAACATGAAAACTAAAATTACCACCAGTCAACTCATGTAAGCATGAAAAGCTGCTTCCAGATATGCACTGGACCCCTGAACATGTGTACACAATACCCGGGAGCTGCATGTGAGAATGCAAATGTCATTAATGCCATAAATTACACGCCCTGTGTGTGTAACCTCAGGTTTGAGAAAAATTCTGACCAGAGCTGAGTGACTCTACGTTGAAGTCTTCAGTGACAGAATCTCCACGGCCGGCTTCTTTAGCCTGCTCCACCAGTAGCCTGTCCACAGCAGTAATGGCCGAGGCTACGTCATATGGAGTCAGGTCAAATGATGTCGACTCTTCACACGTCTTCTCCTGCAGACAACAGAAACATCATCCAGTAGGATCTACTGTTCTCACCACAGGAAGGACCACAGTCACACGAGTCTTTGTCCTGAATCTCTAGTCTCACACTGGCTCATAATTCTGCTACGTTCACTAAAAGTTTTATAAATTCTATATCCTCTGACTGTTTTGCTTGTAGCTCCACCAGAGTTTATTCAGACTGGGTTGTACTGGTGCCAGTAGTCTTGTTGATCTGTAATAACTTGTCAAGATATGCTACCCTAATGCAAAATGACATGAGTCATGAGTCAGTACATGATATGTAGCACCATTCACTATGTAGAACTACCTGACAGAACACCAGTCCTTATGGTCTCTGTGTGCTTCAGAAAAGCTCTTTTTAGTTTGTCTGACAAGCTCTAGGTTTGCATTCTTAACACAGACAGCAAGTGTCAACAAACCAGGGTTAAGAACCAACAGTCACCACAAAATTAAATGACCTGAATTCATCAATTATAACATGCACAGAGCAAATACTTCCAGGACTGACTCTTACCACATTATGAGCCTCATCGAAGATGACCACAGCTCCCTTCAGCTCGATGTTGTGTGCCCTGCGGCTCTGAGGAACAAAGGAATGGAGCAAAACACCAGCATTTATGTGGATGTGAAGCAAGAGGAACGATCACCATGCTCTCTATTTTCTTTGACTGCTAATTCACAGGTGGGTCAGCTCACCTTCGGATCCAGCAGGTAGTTGTACGGCATAAAAACAACATCTGCTTGCTTGTTCAGTGAACGCGAGAGGTAGTAAGGACAGACCCTGGAGAAAAATATACAACTGATCACTGAAGGGGAAACAACAAAGTATTGGGCGACTGTGGCACAGTAGGTGGAGCACTCTGCAATCGTCTACGAACCCCAGGTCTAAGCAAACTTATAACATCAGATGAACCTGTAATAATTACAAAATCACTATTGCAACCTCACATTTCACATAAAACTATTTAGCACCGTTATCGTGCACCAGCTGCTTTACTGGACGTCTAGTAGGTGAACACAAACACATAAATCTCACCTCTGTTTGGTGCCAAATTTGACCAAGTCTTCTACATCAAGGATAGAGTTCACCAAGTCTCTGTCAGTGCTCTTTTCTAAAAACAAAGAAAATCAGCAGCATTTAACAAACGTGTTTTGCCTGCAGAACCTCCAGCTGTTTTCCTTCATTCGTGACTGTGTTTAATGATGATGATGTTAAAATATTACACACTAAGACAGTTTTCAACAGAACCATTGGATTTTATTTGTGGTTGTTCTCTTATCTTATTTGCTCAATAAACTTGGGTTGTGTTGCCTTTTTCAATCTCACGATCAAAGTGTTGAACCATTACCTTCAACATTATTGTAGTAGAGACAAGACCTGGTGGAAACTTTTCCTCTGCACATATGAACCTGAAAAACAGGGGACTCCATTAACCCCAAAGCAAATTATGTCCAAACTGGTAAAAAAGAAACAACATCAATGCTGGTTCAGCTTATCCATACAAATAAAGCAGCTTCTATTCTCATGGGATTTTAAGTTTAATCATACAGCATGAATGTTGCTCACCTTGACGTGGTTACTCTCCTGACGCATCACTTCCTGGTTGACACACAGCTGCTCTCTTGATCCCAGCACACACACCTTTGGCCTGAATCAGCAGAGATTTACACTGATATAAGGGTTTAACATCAAAGTCAGTCTAATGAGAGCTCAGCTTGTTGGTATTGTACATGACAGAAACATACTGTCAAACCTTTAACATTTAACACTTAGTGAGAAACGTACGCTGATGAACCAAAACGCTATGATCGGCATGGATACTTCTTTTAAAGTTCTACAGCTACTCAACCCTTTGCACAGCCCCATAACCATCATAAACCATCATTCTCTGATTTGTTGCCCTGGTGCAGCGATTCATGGTTTTTCCCCTTCTCACACTACAGACGGAAGATCCTCCTCGCTGTCTTGGTGATGCTCCAATCATTTTGTCTGGCTATAACAATTTACCCACTGACAGCAGTGTTTGCATATGTGCTAGTTGTAATGTTGTGGCTCATCAACATTCGTCAAACATAAATAAAGAATATTTCTAGCATCTTGTACTGTTCAGAAACAACATAATCTACCTGTATGAAGTGTTCTTTAACTCACTGATGACCTGTGCAAGTTGAGAATGTGTCCTAGATGCATATATGATTTTGGGAACATCAGTGTAGTATGCTGCAAGACGATAAGAAAGCACAATGAATATATCGTATTTCACAGTTCTTTGAAGCCTAACATTATGGTTACGAGTAGCTGACAAATAAATTATATATCTAGATTAAAAGATGCTACAGATAATTCAGCGGAAAGTGATTTAACTTCCAGACAGCATTTTCAGTATTAACCTAATAATGCGTTCTGAATTAAACATACTTGGCGTGTCACCATCTGTGGCAGCTGTCCCCCAAGATGACAGGGGCGTCTTTGAGAACATCTCTTCCCCGCCGAGCCTCTCTGCTATCTTACGAGCAGAGATAGTGTCCTTGAAGTTCTCCCTCCAGGCCAAGGTGGCACAAAGCAGGCACAGGGTTTTGCCAGTTCCCGTGGGACTCTCCAGGACCCCATTCACCCTCTGACACAAATAAATATACTCCGATTGGATCTCTAGAGACAATTTCTGCCAAACTCCCAAACTTTTCTTGATTATCAGCACGTGTTAACTCCTCATAGAAACAGCAGTGTGATGTTTTCAGATGATCTATTCTGGTAATTTTAGCATCTGGCAATAAACCAAGAAGCTGTTTTTATATAAAATCTCCAACAGTGCACCCAGCTCTTGTTGTACTGTGAGGTGTGTTTTGGTGGTGTAGTCAACATTTGAGAAACATTACAAAAATTGACATAACACAAGTTTGTGTTTTTCATGTGTTCCTTACTGCATTGATTACTGATGCATTATCTTGTTTATCACTTTAATTTTGCAGCTGATAACAATAAAGCTTATATAGACTATTTTGTCTTGAATCTAATAATTATAATTTGAAGTACTTTATATATATTGGTATACTTTATAAGCAGAAATAACTTAAATTCCAGTACTTGATTAAAAGTACTAAATTTATTTTTAACTACTCAACAATAATTCAGTTCAGTAACAAAGGTCACCATCGGTTTCCGTACAATAATTAGCTGTTTTTGGTCGTTTAAAACCCGTTTATAGATGTTCTGAATGTATCTTTAGAATCCTAAAGGACTATTTTAACAATCTGGATTATAAAATATCCCGTACAATAAATGTCGAAACATATTTTAACTCGTTTTGCCAAGTTGTCACTGGCACTTAAGAATCTAAACAAAGATGGCGGCCCGTCAACTACCTGGATAGGACTTAAGTAAAGAGTTGAAATGTCCGGTATTCTTCTGTGAACGAAATATTTTTTCATCCAGATGAGTAGAAGAGTATTTGCGTATTCTGAAAGTACCACGAGCACTAAGGTGACAGTTTTTAAAACTCTTTCTGGGCTTCTCAAACACCGCGGATTAATTGACTTTTACGGAAACACATAGTCGGCTGCACGAGTTGAATGTACGAGCTGATGCTAGCCTTAATGTAGCCCATGGCAGCTCAGTTGGACACAGTACTTCGGTTGTGCATCTTGTTTCTCAGCTTGTAGTGACACGTACTGTAAACACTCACCCTCTGAAGACATTCAATCACTTTGTTCATGTAGTCCTTCTGACACTCATACGGCGGAAAAGGGAAATCAACTGTCACTTTACGCAGAATCAGTGAAGGCATAGTGTGTATCCTAGCTTAGCAGCAGGTAATGTTAAAATGACGCACTTTGAGAGAACTCCACTTAGCTCCAGGTGTACTGTTTGAAACGAGTGAACACTGGTAAAGTTAACTGTTATTAACTCCTTTTTGTTTTTACTTTAGCAGCAGCGGATAACTCCTGAACTCTGATAACGTTTGTTTGGCGCCAGCCAATCCAATGCGCATGCGTACTGTACCCGTGGTACGTTCAAGAGCCCACAGAAAAAGGAAACCAACAAAACATTCTCACTTAAATATTCAGATCATTTACTTCAACAAAAGTACTAATACTGCACTAATGATACATAATATATCACAAATAAACACTCACGTTCTATGCATGATATTATTACTGGAGTGTTCACGTGTGTGCTGAATTTTTACAGAATGAAAATAAAGATTATTTTCATGTTTAATCAACTGATTGTCTGGTTTATGAGGAATGTTGTGTGTCAGTGAGACATAATTCACAACGCATGCATCCAACCACACGTTTTGCAGTTTCTATTATTAAAATACTAGAAAACATCAAATCCTAGTAGCCTTTCCGAGAAGCTGAAAGAATGATATTTTGTGTATTATAAAAATTGTTGACAATTCGTCAATCAAAAATATCATTATGATTAAAGGTAAAATACAGTAAAGTTTAAATTAACAAAGCGTTATATTTGACAAGTTTTTTATACATATGTTGCTGTAAAATAACGAAATAAGGGTAGTGGATTAAAATGTACATCAATTCATGTACAATGTACACCAAAAAGGAGAAATGAGCACAAACAGAAAACACTCAAGTAAATTACAAGCACTTTAAATCTGTTTACACTACTTTAGCAAACACACTTCATTAAGTTTAACCTTGATAGATGTAGATGCTGAGGTGTCTTTAAAAGCTGAAATCATATGTGTAATCACCTCAGACTCAGAACACATTAAATAGAGATAGATAGAAACTTTATTAATCCCTCGGGAAGGTTCCTCCGGGAAATTCTATTTCTAGTAGCAAAACACCGACTC
>JAUYWH010000025.1:1660875-1680361 GCA_034779795.1 Ctenopoma multispine | reverse complement strand
AGGAGCTTCCTGCAGATGTTGAATGACCGCAGCCTCCTGAGGAAGTACAGTCTGCTTTGACCCTTCTTATATACCTGCTGTGTGCTGTTGGAGATTTGATTTGACAGTTTTACTTATTTCTGCTAAGTTTCAGAAAATCTGCTGCTGTGCTACACATCCACCCATTTTATTCTCGTGTTACCATATTACAAGGTTTCTAATGATTAATTATAATTTCATGTTTAACTCATGCATTTTAACATGAAACTGATGCAAATACTTCAGGAAATGGTTAAAAAAAACAATGTGTTCAAATGTGTTTAAACAAGTGTTTGGAGTATTTGTGCGTCATTTCACAGTTTTACCTTAAATAAAGAATAAAAATTAGGAAATGTTAAATCAAGAAGTCACTGTCCACACGTAACATTTACACAATTAGTACATCCTTTATTCTATCATAGTGAAATACAATAATCATGATATACAGTAGGTGGGGGCTGGACATTCTACTCCTCTCCAGCCGTGGGCAGAACAATCTTGCTTGGGTCATAGTAGTTCTCAGTTAACACAGGGAGGCCGGCCTTCTCTCTCTGCTGAATCACATGCTCTGCCTCTCTTCTGGCCCACTGCCGCATTCTGGAAAACACACAGTAGACGATGTAGTCAGGGAGAGAGAAAGACAGTGTGATGCCTCTGAGTCGCTAGATACTGGCTCCAACTGACTCCCAGTCTATCTGCCCTATGACAGACTACCTATGTGATGATGTAGCCCGCCTCTCACCCAATGACAGCTGGGATAGGCTCCAGCAATCACGAAGTAATCACGAAAATGGAACGTCCAACTTCTCCGCTCACACTGTATGTGTCTGTTTAATTTATTTCCACTAAGCCCACGAAGAAGTAGGAGCAGGAGGGTAGAAGAGGTGTTCATATGTTCCACCTTTATTCTTTGTTTTCGTTTCTTAAATAATCTGTTCTGACAATCTTTATTGAACAGTTGATGGAGACAGGAAATGACATGAAACAACAAGAAATGTCCAACTTGAACTAGTAACATTAAAGTACCAGTATGTTCTTCAGCCATTCAGCTACCAATGCTCCTTCATAGATAAACCTGTTTATTATAATCGATTTAAACAATATTTCAACAAAATAAAAAAATAAAAAATCTGACAGCTGAACAGCGTTGCAGTCTGCCTGCCTGAGGACATTCAGTATCTTTAAACCCATCATGTAAATGTGGCTATCACCCAAAAAATTGACATTTTCATTAGCGCTTAAAAAAATAAATAGTTTAAAAACTGTAGCTTTGCAATGTGAAACTTAAGTTCTCTTAAAATAAAACACTGATTTGAAAACTGCTGTTTTACAGTTGGGTTGATTCAGCTTTAAGGACATTTCTGAGGTTGCAGTTTGTGCTGCTGATCTTCTTGCTCTATGTTTGTTGATATATTAAATGAGGTAGGATACTGAGGCTCGACCACACAGTGAATGTTTTTGTGCATTTTCTGTGTAAAGAAAAGCAAAAAATATCAAAAAGAAAACACTCCTCCTCCGCCTGGATCGGTGTCATCTCATATCCGACAGCAATATGACAGCAGTGTGTAAAGACGAACTGTGAACTCACCCGTGGTCTGGTAAATAGTGGATAAATGTTCCTCCGATAACAAGAGCCACTGAGATGCCAAAGAACAAGCCCAACCTCATGTTCCACGCGTCCACCACAGGATCACTGGAGAAGCCGTGGTAATCTGGATTCTGACAAAAGACACATGATGACAAACTATATATGAAAGGCATCAGATCCTACACTAGTTTATTGAGAGGTATCGTTATCAGTATTTTGAAACCTAAAACAGAATGAGACAGAATGTTGTTTAGTTGTGTAAATTATATGAGATGCTGGATATTTTAGATTCGAAATTCAAAAAACTGTTAATCCCAGAGGGAAATAGTTTTGCAGAAGTGTGTGAAGATCCACACCAACACAAATACAAAATAACTAATAATGATAATAATAATAACAACAAGTCTCTGGCTGAACGTGCTCCTCTGTCCAGACAGGACACTGTGTAGTGGATGGGAGGGATTGTTCAGGATTGAAAGGACTTTGGGCATCAACCTCGTCTCAGCCACAACATATAGAGGGTCCAGTTCCACACCCACAACAGAACCAGCCCTCCTGATTAATTTGTCCAGCCTGTGAGTATCCTCAACCACAGCACAGAACATGTCACTGTATCCACCACATTGTATCCTGTGGCCACCACAGACTCATAGACGCTCAGCAGCATGGTAACGCTGAATGCCTCCTCAGAAAATACAGACAAGTCTGGGCTTTTTTGTTTGTTGTCCAGTCCAGTTGACTATCCAAGTACACACTCAAGTATTTACTCTGATTCAACCTGCACCTCCTCCCATAAAGAGAGAAGAACAGAAGATTTGGAGATGGAATTAAGCACAGACCAGTCCACAAAGCTGTCCGCCAATCTCTGGTACTGCACATTGAACGTCTACTACAATCACAGAGTCATCAGAGAACTTCTGAAGATGGCAGGACTCTGTCAGTTCATCCATCTCATATTCCAGTGAACTCACGTTGCCCATATTCAGAGAGGGGACATGTGGCTTAAATCTTCTCACATTCTCCCTGTATGGTCAACTGATCTCAGGAGTAAACCAAAGAGCTCCACGGTGATAGAGCAGCTGCTAGGCACTGGTCCTAGAGATGAGTGGAAGTATAACTCCAAAGATAAAAATGGAGATAAAAATGATCTTGGACAATATGATTTGAGAAGGTAGAACTTAATTCCCTAAACTAGTTACTCAGCTACACTGAAAAAACTAAAAAAAGAAAAAAACATTAAGGAAAAAGAAGAATCACAAGAAAGAAAGCAACTGCAACAGGTTGCTCCTCTGAATCAGCCACTCAAGTAAATGTCTGAAGATTCTCAGTGATCATGGTTACGCCAAAAAAGCTCATTCCATTCAAGTAACAAGAAACAAGAAAAGGCATGCCAATAATGAAATATTGAAATTCACATCAAAATCGAAGAAAAATTTATATCATATTTATTGTCCTTTTTGATGTAGATGGTCAAATGCATTACAGCTTCTGCTATTATCAAAGTAACTGACTCCAAATAATTAGGAAACCACAAGTGGTTCACTAACACACTAATTAACGACACATACGTCCTCCATTAGCACATATGCTGTAAATACAAAAAGACGAAAGAGCAGAAAATTACAACACTGCTTTATTCATTTACTTTTGTTATTATGAATCTAGCGTTTTCCCTTTTCAAAAATCTAAATGTGTGAATGCTCAGCATTTACAAAATCTGCATGTTTAATGCAGTGTAACGTGAAATAAATGTCCTGGCTCCAAAAAACATCCACTGTGATTGTGGAAAACCAAAAGGTTGAACTTGACCAGTTTCAAACGTCACTGAACAAACGTGTTTACAGGTTTAGCTAACGTTAGCTTACGTCAGCTAATACAGTTCACTGCCGCGACACACTTTAATTTAGCAACAGTATGTATAACGGTCATTGTGATAATAAGTAACGTGACGCTTCGTTAGTAAACGGTTACAAAGACTAACGTTACCGTATTACGGAGTAACGGTAACGTTTGCACCGAGAGAAACTCACCTTGACATACTCGCTGACCTCGCCATGTCCAGCCTTCTCCGCGGCGGGGTGCAGCTCTGTCACCGCGGTCGAACCCGTGGCACCGTTCGGTTTCGTCTGGGACACGAACCGGGACGGATTAATAAATAACCGGGGCAAAACGGGCCCGAACCGTGACAGTCGGGTCAACATTTCGTCTGTTTGTGAAGGAGACTGTTGACCCGGAAACGGAAACAGGATAGCACAGCTCTTCTTCGTCGTTTCTTGAAGGTCAAAGGATATGTTACTTCCACCAAGAGGTGGTTAACGGTAATGCAACATGAAGAAAACAAGCTAACTGCAGTGGTTATTTACAGTTACATCTCAGCAAATTATGAATTAACAATATTTTTTTGTATTTCATATATTTCTTCTGTAATTTTTCAAAAAGTTAAGCTCCTTAATACTGTACATGCATTACACGTATAGTGAAATATTTCAAGCCTTTTTTGTTTACATTAGATGGTGATGGCAACAACAACAACAATTATGATAATTTATACTTTTTAATGCCCATGGGGAAATTCATGTGGCCAGGCTGCCCCCTTTTAGCTGCCAAGGGATCCGATACAAAAATCCAATAACTCAAAATGTTTCATTTTGAGTTAAGTTACTATCCATACAGCATAAATAATATGTATCCCTATTTCCAGTTCAGTGCATGGAACCACAAAAATGACTCCTGACTTACCCGGGAGGGTAAGCCACAAGTCACTGATGAAAGGGCTGGCTGTTTGCGGTTGACTGGAAGGGAAGAGTATGGTAGGGAAACATGCACAAGCAACATAGATGACTGCAGCCTCAAAAAGAGTGAGGCTGGAGTCAGAGCCAAAATGACCACTAGTTGGTTTTCTGACCATGATACTACTGTACCTGTTTTGCCAGCCAACTCACCTGACCTGAGCTACAACTATTGTAGTAGTGTCAATAGGAAGATAAGAAGCATCTGACCCAACAATACAGACAAACTATAGTATATGAAATTTTTTAACCATATACTATTTTGTGGTATTCTAGTTTCAAGTTCTACAACCTCTGTAGGATTGCATAACATATCATGAAGTCTACAGTAGTGGGATAAAGTTCAAGTTTGTTCTGGGGTTTTTCTTCACAGCTCTCACAATGCTTCTGTCATTAGCCCTCATAATTTTCCTTGGCAGACCCATTATGTGCATGTTGCTCAGTGGTTTCTTTCTTTTCCAAGACATTCCCAATTGTATTGGCTGTTTTATTAAAATAGAAGCCTTTTTATTTAGTTTCTGCCCTGATAAAAACAGCGTGGTCAAATCCAGTCAAGAGTTTTAATTAACACAACCTACTAAACACAAGCACTCAACCATCTTTACTCCCTTCTTTACCTTAGACTGCCAGAGTAAGTTCTTCTTGTCTTCGGTGGCCCTGCAATGTCTATAGAAGGTTTACCATCGTCCATCGATTTTTTTTTCATACTGTCCAAACAGACTACAGCCGTACACTCCTGCAAAAGTCAGCTTTATTGTTGACTGATTCAACATTTTTGTGGTATGTCCTCATTCAAAAGTTTCAGTTTCAGGTGTTTGGTGAGACTCAGAGGAAATCTAGTGTGGGATCGACAGAACACTGCTCATCTCCAAACTGTACTATAACATGCTGGACCAAACATCCATCCAATCATCAGCCTAACCAATTGTCCTCTTAAGGCCTGCAGGAGTGCTGGAGTCTATCCCAGCAGAATGTATTCCCACCACATTCACACCTATGGACAACCTAATTGTATGTCTTTGGACAGTGGGAGGAAGCCAGAGTACTGGAGAGATGGCCCAAATAAGTATCAACAAAAGGCTTAGTAGCAACATCATAATGCAGGAATTTGCAGCATTTTTCAGTCAATTTAAAAATCACCCATCAACCAGACGTTTGCATTGATTACTGTTTATTTGTGTCCAATATACAATCAGTAACACTGTTGTGTGTTGTATGATTAAAAAGTTTAACCTTGTGCACATATATAATTTAATGAGAAACTTTGTTTTTTTTACAAATGCACATATTTCTAGCTGAGAGTCCAGCTACTCCAGTTACCTCAGTTCATTTTAAATATGATTGAAATACTGATATACAAAAGGAGGTAAAACCAAGTGTAAGAGAAATAACTGCAATAATCACATGGATGTTGTTAAAGACAAGATAATTGCTTTAGTTTCTGTTTGAAACAGAAGCACTCATCAGAAAGGAATTTCCCTTTTGGAAGTGAAGCCATCACATTTCCTGTTAAGCATTAAAGATTTACAGTAAGAGAATACAAAACGAGGCTAAGAGAGATTAAAATCTTGAAGGTAGAAATTAACAAAATGACAATTTTAAGAGATACACGGCCTGATTTTGTTTTTGTGTCCACACATGCCAAACTTTTTCCAACCTACTAAACTGCATTAAGCCCCAAAACCTTAACAATGAGCTGGGACAAAGTCAGAAGGTGTACCACTCTGTTTGTTAACACAACTGTGTTCCATTTTCTCTAGGATGTTAAGACCACACACAGTGCTTCATCTACACTGATTGAATCTGCAAGACTGCTTTTAATCTCACTCAACTGAAAAATAGTTTAGATATTTCTGGGGTGCTTAGAACTGGAACAGCTCCTGTTATTACATTAGATATTACAGACATTTTCAAGCATGGGAACCCATTTCTACCAGTCACTTAACAGAAATGCTGGTCATTGTAGGTGCAAATTTAGGTACAAAGTCAAAATGTACACTCTCATAATTTTGACTCAGTAGCTCAATTTTGACAAATACATTACAATAGTAAAAACACGAATACTAACATTTCCTGTATCCTGGAAGAAAGAAAATAAAAAAGGCAATGAGACATTAAGATTCATGTAGATATACATAGACTCATGGGTATTTGGCTAGCTGTATATGGTAAATGGTTAAAACGGGATTTTCTTTGCAGTGAACACCGTGCATGAGAGCAATCATAAAATCATAGTTCAGTCACAGCTTTCCAGCTAGAGCCCTAAAAGAGCACAAAAGAAAATACACGGAAAATAAAATGAAAATCAAGGCTACATATTAAACCCATGAGGCACTTTACCAGTTACACACAGGCTTATATATTTGTCATTGGTTGTACAAACTGGCATCGCATCATATTCATTCTACTTTCCTTTTACCTACAGAAAGCGGCCAAGTAAACATAAAGACAGCCATATATGGTAACTGTAACTGTACGTTAAGTTACCATAACTTACACAAATATTTCTGTTTTTTTTATCATAACACACAAAACGGAGCAAAGAAAATCTTTGGGAAACAGCAATAACCAAAGTGCTAAGTGATAGATCTCTGAATAATAACCCAGCAAAGCATTAAATAATGTACAGTACTTATTTACTATGGTTGTAGTTTGAATGCATGAGGAATGTTTGCACGGTCTAGACCTTGCAAACACCGAACTGCACTACACAGTACTGTGCTCACATATCTTTACAGTGTGACATGGTTACATGAAGATATGATGCTAAGCACTAGCTATGGTGATTCTTGTTAAGTACCATGGGTCACATTTGAGACTTTTTGATCAGCTAGGTCAAATTCAAAGACAAAAGAAAAAGGAAAGAAAAACCATAAATACTCCAGTAACTGTATAATAATTGTGCTGCTAATATTTAATCCCAATCTGAACACGTCACTGATGTATACACATTGCCTCAATCCCAAATCTCTCATGTTTGAGAGAATTTAATTTTAAACATAAAGTAGCTTAAACCATTTAAGTAATGATAACCATTAGAAAAATTGTATTTTGCTTATTGAAAACATGGAAAAATAGCAAAATCATGGCTAAAAAACACACATTAATGAATTTTGACTCATCTAAAACATAAAGACAATATATGGTATGAAACAGAATCTATAAGTAGTGGAATGTCTGGTCTGGTTATATGGGTGCTTTTTTAGGCTACCAACCTCCAACAGAACTAGAACTAGACAATGAGGCTTGAATTTGTAGGCAAAAAGGGGAACACCACTAATTAAGTGTTGCACTCTCATAAAGTTGGGGAATGCTTGTTGACTTTTAATCACCACAGGATCCTCCACATTACATTATAAAAAGGAGGATCAACAGGATTCAACGCAGTCTCTCAATCTTCCCTTCCCCATGTTTTCCAGCTTTCCAGTATGAATTTGTAGTTCCCAAGCTGAGATGTCACTCTGACATCGTTAAGGTTGCTTTCAGACAAAGTGGAACAACTGTTTGTCATGTGCATTGAAATTGATTAGTCATTTGTTTATCCGTGTACCAGCTGAACAAACATTAGGTGTAAGCAAACAACAGACTCACCGCCCATGTGTGGGAGTGAGCTTCTGAATCATAGTTTCTTTAATTTTCGTCCACTGCTTGTTTCTCTAATCTCTCTACACAAGCGTCGCTCCTCAGGAAACTTCAACAGGAAGCCATGCAACAGAAGTCCTTAGCTGAACTCAAACTGATGACGTTGCATTCTTAAATACTAGATTCAAGTGGTGATTTATTCCAGGAGGGCAGTAGATATCTGTAACATAACAAAGTACAACTGAAGATATAACTAATCAAATGATCAAAATGTGGCTTTTGGACGTCCAAATTTATTTCATGTTCTATGTGACCATTTATATTGTATGTAAATGTATTGATAGTCTTTAAGGTAAATGGTGACAGGCCAAGCCAAAACGTTTAGGTGGTAAGTACAGTGCGCACAGTGGCTTTGTCCTCTTTCTTTAAGTGCTGTTTTATTTTGAGCCTGATTAATAACTTAGACCTTGGTTAAAAAGTTAAGTTGTTTCTGTACACGTTCTTATGAACAAGAGCAATTACACCTTCAACTAATCAGAGTCTGGATTTCCCTTTATGTTTTTAAGTAACTTCGGTACTATAGGACACTTCTGCTGCTTTTTGTACATAACAAGAGCTTGTAAACAAATATAATAAAGAGGACAAAATGGCTAAATGCACCAAGTGGCTCTACTTTTGTTGATTCCAGCTGAATTCAGACGTCCCAACTACCTCAGTCAAAACAGTCAAAACTGAATCATTGGGTTTAAGCTGTCATGCATTAGCACCCTCGGGGAACACAATGAAAAATTAAGCTTTTTCATCCCCAAACAAAAAGGCTAAAAAATAACTACAGACATGACACAAGGAGATCGCCCAATTCAATGTAGATGGCTGTCTAACAAAAGATCTACACCTCCAAGGGGCCACAACAGTCTTCTCAGTAGCTCACTCAAGATGGTAAGCCAACTACGTATGATAGAATCAAGAAGTAGGAGAAAGGGAAACTTCAGCTGTTGGGGAGGGAATGGTGGTTGCGAGGTTATAGGTTGAGTTCAGAGATGATGACTGAGGTGATGCTAAAGGGCTGTAAATGGGCCTGACAGAGGTGGTTGAAGAAGGGGAGTGCTGAACAGCGGTTGCTGTTGTTGGGGAGTCCGAGCTAACTTCATCACCCTCTTCTGAGTCCCACACTTCACTCTGCAAGTAGTCTGCAAATAAGGCCTTGGCTCGCTGCAGCACCTTACTGAGGTTGTGCCGCCGCACAAGGCGATCAAAGTGCATGGCCATCTCATTGTAATCCAAGCTGTTCTTGATAATGTGGTCTCGGTGTTCCAGCAGGATGGACAGGCATAAGAACAGCATGAAGGGATTGCCTTTGCCAAACTCTTGAGGAGGTGGCAGGGAACATGGTTTAATGCTGGTGGTCTCAGCTTTCGTAGAACTGGGAGTGTTAGCTGTGGTGCTGGGGGATTTGTTGCCAGGTGAAGGGAGGTTGTTGGAGGACGACCTGCTGCCAGACAGCGAAGAACCTCTTCCGAAAGACAATATTGGTGAAGAGAGTAGGGATCGATTCTGAGTATGGGAGGGAGAAGCAACAGATGTTTTTACAGTGGAGGTCGTGAGTGAGTTGATGCCCGTACAGCTGAGCACTTGAGCAGAGGAGGTCAATACTTTTGGGACAGGTAAGGTTGGTAAGGCCTCTCTTTCATTTGTTGTGGGAGGGGATTTTGGAGTAGAGTCTGGAGAATCACCGGGCCAGCTGGAGGGTAAAGGTGAAGATTTGGGGGAGACAGAAGAGCCAGTCTTCCATATTGGTTGGCCACTAGGAAAGAGAGGAGGTGATGACATTGGAGAACAACCATTATCACAGTTTTTTATGAGAGGTGTTCTCTCTCCAGGGTCCTCCTCACTGTCAATTGTGGACTGGCGCCTAGCAATGCTAGGTACTGACTTTGAAGCCACTAAATCTTGTGGCTGGTCAGCATCCTCCATGTCAAAGCTATCTTCATGTCGAGCAGTATAGTATTTAAACTCTCCAAAACTAGTCTTCCTCTCAAAAAGAGGAGTCTGCAAATCAGTCTTCTCTGTGCTCAGTTGATGAATATCACAATTACTTCCCTTACTTGCAACTGCACTTTGCCAGCCTTTTTCCTCTATGAGAGCATTCCTGATCACATCTGGTTCTTCTCTTGAAGGCCTCAGCATATGTCGTCTACGCTGCTTTTCCTTTTGTTCCTTATCATCTTCGAGGCAGTTCTCAACTGTCTTGTCCTTGTCTTTGGAGGTCACGGTTTCATTTGTCTCCAGTGGTGGTCCCAGAAGCTCCACTTCAGTTTCAGGAGGATCTGGGGGCAGGGAGCTCCAAGTAACTTCGAGCATCCTCAAAGCATCATCAAATGCAAACTCTCGCTTCAGCTCCAGAAGCAGCCAGCGGTAGCAAAAAAAGAGGTCATCTGCGCCCTTGGACACCAAATATGAGTAGAAATCAGGATCAGAGTATTGGAGAAGCAGCTTTAGATGCTGGAACTTAATAGACATGAGCTGCCCATCTGGCCGGAAGTTTCCCTCCAAGCGCTTCATAATGCCACAAAAGCAAATAAAGGCATGTGCCTCATTGTCCATAACTGCAAGTATAGGAGAGGCAATATCACTCATGCCTTGACAGTACGATATCTGAAAAACAACACATCCATATCAAGTTACGGAGGGCTACAGTTTAAAAAGAAAATAGAGAATTCTAAATCATGTGGGTATGCTTTTACAAATAAAACTAACCTGCAGATTACAGGACAACTTAATTTAGTTAAAGGTAGAATGAGAAATTCAGTTATCACACAGACACTGATTTCTACAGGGATAATCAAAATTATCAATCACTGACTAATTTATCAAACTTCATTTACTCATAATAGCTACAGTATATGGTAACAAATAAAATGTGTAAAAGTGAAATACAATAACATCTGGTCTTAAATGCTTGACTATCCTAACATTATAGTCTGTAGTCACATTTCATGTTTTGTACTTCTGTCCACAACAAGCAACTGCATTAAGTCTATTAGGACTTTGAAGGGGAAGAGCAGGTTATAACCAGTATTCTGAGCACATCTGTATGTAAATGAGCCTTCACATGCAAAAGCAGATTGTGTGAAATTATGTGTGTGTGTAATTAATACTGATATGTTTTCAATTTAAACAGTTTTAGTAGTGTAGCAGTGTCCCTTGGAATTTCCATTTAATCACCTAGCAAAATACCTAGAATCAATAATGTCCAAGATTAATGAATCTCTTATCAAACACTTTATCTTTCCCCCCTTTTTTCACAAATAACAAGGTGCAAATCTTATATCTAATCAACATTTCACATCTTCTGCTGTGATTATAGATAGATATTACGCTACTTTAACTTAATTTTCTGGTAAACGCTGAAGGAACTGAGACACTATGTGGTTCCCTCAGACCCAAACCTTAACACGCTAACTAATAAAAAAAACATCTCTACAAACCTGTGGATGTGTGATGGCAAATGTGGTGAGCAGATCAGTGAGAGCAGTCAAATGTGGACTGTCTTCTGAGCCCGCATAGTATGGATGAGCCCTGTCCGTCCTCAGAACATCTTTAAGAACATTTCCCCGGATGAATTCAAGCTCCTCATGACTGACCCGGCCTGTCCACTCTCTCTTCAGCTGGTCATACTCCCTTGTCTTCCTCTTCATGTAGTCCATTCTTTCCTGTCCACTCAGTCCATCAGGGTAGACGTTCAGGAGGTACCGCCAAACAACCTAACATCAGACAATGGAATGGTTAATTCTTAAGTGATTAAAGTCAGTTGTAGAGTACTGATTATTTAATTTAATATGAATCTGCAAAACATGAAATTAGTATGCAGATAAAATGCTAATAAAACTCACCTTGCGCAGTGAAGGCTCCACACCACCATGGTAAATTCGCAGTCGCAGTTCCTCAGGTCGTGTCAACTGTCCCTGTCCATTGAGGTAACTGTGAAACTCAGCATCACTTAGAGGAGGCTTAAAAGGCTTGATCTCCTCCCCATAAGACCAACTAAAGGCTTGCTGGACTCTGGACAAAGTCCGGCCCACCTGCACACAAGGAAACCCTAAACATGAGCAAAAAGTCCCACTTGTAGAGGGAAGAAGGTTAAAAAACTAGGTAATGAAAAAGAACCTGGGACAGTAGTGACTGGGTGAAGGGGAGCGCTGCAGATGCCAAAGACTTTGTCCTCTCTGCGAAAAGCTGCTCAGAGCCAATCACGTCTTTAGGGCTTATGATGTCCCAGTCCTCCATAACAGGACCTGTAGTTGAATAAAAAAGTAGAATCAATGATTCTGAAGTCTATTTCATCTTCCCTACTTAAAGGACAATAGCACATGTCAACACTGAAACAGGTTTTGCTTGGTATAATAATTCTTCCAGTTAATCTTGGCAGTGCACATTCCATGGAAGTGACGGTGGACAAATTCTGCAAAAAAATCACTATGAACTACTACAAACAAATTAAGTGAAACTTTGGAACGTGCCTTCACTGCCCCAATCGTTCTTCATTCAAAACTGTTGAGGTCCCAGCAGTGAAAATATTAATTTTCGGAGGGGTTTACATTATAAAAAATAGTCTCAAAAACTCAATGCAATTGCCTGTTCCTCAACATCCTTGTGTCCCATTTTTACCACTTAACTACTACTTTGTGTGTTTCCTGCTTTAAAGGTGACACATGAGCAAATTCTGATTACACTCATATATGAAGGCTTTACAGTTTAAGCTCACACATAACTTACATGTAACAAAATGAAAACTTTCTGCAGATACCACATTTATGTTCTGTGTAAAATATTTACACCTTGTGCAATGCAAACGCCATTGTTTTGCATTTTCGTTTAAAGTCTTGGGCCTGGTTATTTGGTCTAAGGATGAATGGTGTTCTTACTGTCTTCTGAAGGTTTTATGTCCATCTTGAGCTGCAGATATGGTTTGGCTGCACTGACAAATGCAACATCCAAATCCCAGTCAGACATGAGGGACAGATACATTTCAGCACCACTCCGATCTCGAGACATGTAACTGATGCCAAAGTTACGCTTCCTAGTTTGAAAGACAAATTAAACAGGAAAATGCTGACACACATGTTGTAACATATTGTAAAGATTAGGACAAAGTCTGATGGGTTTTTTTTTATCTACATAACATCATTATATAAATTTATTATCCAGAGAAACCTTACCCATTCATATCAAAGGCTCTGATAAGTATGTGTTGTAGGACTTCCAGTGATGTTATCTGAGGATCAACAGCAAAGGAGCGAAACTCGACAGGAAGCACCCCATCACATTTCTGAAAAGCATTATATCATAATATCTCAATTAGCATCACTGTCAAATGCAGAAAAAAAACAACTATATAGATTCTCAGCGACCGTGCTTTCACAACTTCTCTCGGTTATGATTCTGTTTTGTAGTTTTTCAGTGGTTACTTTGTATTTTAAATATGCAGACATCCCTGATGCAGAACACTGGGTGCATGGAGTCAAACAGTAACTTCGGAAAAGTGGCGTTTTTTATTATCTGTATGAAATTAAAATATAAATTAAAAACTGGTAAATAAGCTATAGCTATCAGAAAGTACATTTAACAATATTAAAGGTATTTTGCTGCTGAAATGTGTGAAGTACAAGTATAAAGTACGACAAATAGTAAAGTTTTTCAAAACTGTACATAGGTATATTACTTGCACCTAGAGCTGGGTGGTATGACCAAAATTCAATATCACGGTATTTGTCCATATTATGACGGTTTCACGGTATTCAACAGCATTTTTTTCCCCATCCATGAATAGGTGTTAATCATATTTTCCACTGTTTGAGAGAAGAGCGCCAGATCGCAACAGAGATCACTTTAGGTTAGCTTTCCTATAGAACAGCTCTATACGTTTTATTTTTTATTTGACTAACTTAACAGCCTTAGCCGTAACAGAGTGAAAAGAGAAGAAGAGAAGAGTAAAGTAAAAAAGTTAAAGAAACAGCATGTTTTACATTTAGCAGCCTTGACCTCACTGTCCAGTCCTGCTCTAGTTTACCATGTATAAAAACACAACATGTTCTCTCTGACATAAACAGCTGAGTCTGTAGCTCCATCAGAGATGAGGGAGTTCCGACAGCAGAGCAGGAGAACCAGCTGAGGCGTGTTGTTCAGGTGATAGAGAGATGGAGGGGAGAACGAGCCACTTTTTTAGATGATACTTATGAGGGGGAGACAGATTCAGGCTGAGAGAGCGACAGAGTGAGCTGATGATGGCGCTCGGAGCTCCGTCAGAGAGCAGGACACTGATCAGACACTTAATTACAGCGATCCTGCATTATTACCATCTGAAATGACCGACTCTGATAGAGTGTTGCATGTGTGTTTAGCGGTGTAGCATTGAAAGCGGTCCCCCTTAACAGTTTCCCGCTGCGCTTCACTCTGAACACTGTTTAGGGTTTTTAAACCGGTATTACGGTATCAGAAAATCCATATCATAACACATTAAAAACCAGTATACCGCCCAGCAGTACTTGCACCTTCTATGTGGATGTTTAGAACGTAGTGTGTTCTGTTCTATACAAACTATTGTCATCTGCTGTTAAACTATGTTTTACCATTTTGCAAACAAAGTAAAGCACATAAACACAAAAGCCTCTGAAGTAACCGTGGTCACGAAGCGGCGTCTACAGCCCTGACGTACGGCGCGGAGGAGGTATTTTGATACCGTTGGCGTTCCATACAGGGTGACGTCAGTGTGTGCGGGTCCACTGCTCTGCGATAAAGCGTTATGTTTATAACATGAACAAAAACGTCCCGATAAACGGGGACTGTCAGCGTGTCGGTTAGAACCAGGTGTTAGCGAGCTGCTAAAATAACGCGACAGCTTCGCTCCTCCAGCTGTTTCTGAACAGCAAAACAAACACTGTGGCGATAAACAAAACGCACAAAGACGCGGGTGACCACGAAAAGAAGAAACACGTCCATCTAAAGCAAATGTCACACGACCTGTGTCGGTAAATACGTGTCTGACAGCCAGCTACAAACACTACATAAGCAGACAATTTAATAAACAGGGTAACGGGGGTGCTAGCTACCCAACAAGCTGACGTTGGCAGACTATTTGTTGCTCAGACCTTCATCCTCCTACCTTGACTTTGACACGAACCACCCCCCTCTCCTCCTCCCCTGCCATTTTAAAGACTCCGTTTCGGAACAAGGTGTTTGTTTGTTCTGGATTTTCCTTTTTACGCCGACATGGTGATCAATAACATCACGGGAGGGGGGGGCACTGGTCGAGTTCCTCCAGTTCGTGATTCTTCTTCTGCTTTGATTTTACGCTGGGTTTAAAGCGGCGCTACCGCCATCTAGTGGACACACAGTCACAAGGCTTTTTCTTACATCAACATCTTTATTTTCCTATTTTTAGTTGTATAATATTGAGACAGTTCTAGATTTAGGACTATCTTGTGAACAGCTGACTTGAAAATTTTATTAATCATTATTAAGATAAAATTATAATAAAATACGTTTTCTAGTTAGCTGAAAATAATAATTCTCGTCATTTGTTAATAGTGTTGTAAAGTGTGCAGTTCAGACAAAACACAGTAATAAGAAAGTGCAGCATTACATGTCTTACAGTCCCAACTCGTTATCGACGTCTAGCCAACTAAAAAGGACCTATCCGGTCATGAGACTGTCTCTCGTGGTGCATGCTGGGAAATGTATTTATTGATCACTCGCTTATCGTTTGTCATCCTCGACAATACGCCGACAGAAAACTCGACGTCCCATAAACACCGCTGCTACAGTCTCTTGTTACTTCATTTCCACACTTGACAAGCCATAAATGTCAGATTTGTTACGTCTGTAGCAGACAGCTGTGACATGTTTCATTAGGAAACAAAAGTGAGTTTTTTATTTTATGAAAAGCTTGTTTGTATCCCGGCGTCTCAAATGCAGCGGAGACTTGTTGATTAGCAGCCAGTAGCAGCTTTGCTAAGTGGCTAGCAGCTAGCTCCTAGCTAACAGAAGATGGAAGCTAGTCGTGTAGCCTGCTTTTCACGGGAAACCCACACTAAAATCAGCTAATTTGGTTGGCCGATGTGTTGCTGGAAGCCCGTTTGTTAGCATTTTCTAATCTTAAAAGAAGCTACAGCGATGGAGGAAGTTGACAAAATTCTGATTCACGCCCTCAAACAAGTCGGGACGTAAGTACCAAAGACGTTTAATTAACAGGTTACATGTGTGAACAATGACAACTTTACCATAAGATGGACAAATGTCGTGTTAAGTTTGGTGATTTGCACCATTGCTGTGAGTCAGAAAGTCTTCGTGTTATTAACTTCAGCATCTGGTGAACTGAGACTTCAACCTCACAGTGAGATAAGAGACTTTAATGATCCCTAAGGGTGGAATTCATTTGTTACAGCAACATAATGAGAGTATCAGTAACACAGTAACAGTAGTAGATTCATAAAGTTATCGGGACTTATGCTCCTCAGTCTCCACTCAGCACCCATTAGTGGTACATGGTGATTTTGTCATGTGCCAATTCATTAGAGCCACATGCTAATTATCTGTGTGTGTGCCTCCCATTTCTGCACCATGTCTTTAACCACAGAAACCACTTAAACTGGTGTGTCCCTCCTGTAGCTCATCAGTAGTCAACATAAAAAGTGCTGCTGTAATTTTAGTTTTTACTGAAACATGCATCAAATACATGAATGTGAAGTCATTATTCTTTCTGGGTCTGTTGTTCTATTATATACTTTGCTTTTCTGACTTTGATTCAGGCAGTTATAAAAGAAAATAATGCCATACATCTTTTCTGATTGTAACCAGATTGTATAGTAGAACTAGCTTTAGTTAATGTACTCAACATATGTAAGTGGGTCGGTTGTGATAAACATCAACCGCCTGTGCACACACAAGTTGACATGATTGTGTAATATACAGTGCATGCTGCTGTCCACATAACACATTCATACAATCAGACATAAGTTGTGCAGTGTACCTAATGCTGTATGTGAATATCACTATAGTCACTTTTCCTTTTCAGGGACAATCTACTAACTATAGTCTGTTTTAAGATGTGTGTTTACTGTGGTAATTTAACAAGGTTTATAGTTTCTATATAATGTTATATTTTTAGATTGTGTCAGAAGTCAGGAATAATTGTAATTTTGTCCTGCAATGCACCCCCCCCCCCCCCCATATGTTCTAGTATGGTTTTGGCGTGGCGATAAAATCAGACTTGACTTGAACCTGAACTTGAGAGATGCTGTTTGACTGTAGTTAAGTGTGAACACAGTGACAAAGGTTGAGGTTTCTTCCAAAGCTGTTTAATGTACAACTTTGTGGAGTGCTTTTGTTAGCCCACTAACCACGCTTTGTCTAGTGGGATTTCTTTACAACCCCGAGCTATTTCCTCTCCCCTCCTGCTTTTGTCTATACCACACAAGTAACTTTTGCCAAGTAGATTTTCATGTGACTGTCACTTCACACTAAAGCAGATTTTTCTTGAAGGACCTCTTGGTCATTTCACTGAGGTCCTTTCTGAAACATCCTGGCAGTTTCAGAATTCTTCAGCTTCCCATTGATGAGGCCACTGTAAACACTCACGTCTTTAAAGGGAAATATACAACACAAATAGTTGTGTGACGGATCGTGTCTTAATGTGTGATTTGTGACCCACAGGGAGGTGAGTGAGGAGGTCGACAGTGTCAAACAGTTCAGCAGTGAGCTGATAGTGGAGGCGGTGGTCAGATGTATCCGAGTGATTGATCCCGGTCTAGGCAGCGCACTGCCCACCTCCCTTCCCCCAGGCATGTCTGCCCGCTTCAGAGTGGGCATGAGCCTCGCACAGGCCTGTCAGGTAAAACACCTGAGATAAATAATATAGAATATATGTTACAGTGGGATACAGTAAGTCAAAGCTTAACATCTTTACTAGTAATGTTGAGAGGATTCTACGAACAACAATAATGATGAATAATGAGAATATATAGTACCAGCTTAGCCGAAGCACTGCCTGTTGCCCCAGTATTATTTCTAACATGTCGTGTTGGTTTGCAGGACATTGGTTATAAAGGAGAGATCGGCTACCAGACTTTTCTGTACAGCAACGAGCCGGAGATTCGCTCCCTGCTCATGTTCCTGGTGGAGAAGCTTCCCAGAGAGAGTGCAGAGGCCTCAGATCAGCCAACAGGTACAGAGAACATCAGTCTGTCTGTCAACTACACAATTATCACATTGTCGACAACAAACAAATATTGTATGTGTTGTCTTCAGTATGTGTGCCGTCCTGTTTGTGCCATAATCAAAGCTCCTGTGATGGTTTTTAGTTTGCAGATAACCATTATTACTATACACTGGAGACATGTCCTAAACATGACAATTAGACACATGAGTAATTAGCATTTTGTGCAGAGTGCTTTGCCTTCAGTGTCTGCTTTTTGTCTTGGTCACTGGACGCTTTGCTTCTTCCCTGGTAATGCTCTTACAGACCAAAAATGTGTGAGTGCCCTAATGCACATGTTCTGGACAGTAGTGGATTTAGTGTGATCGGTGATAAAGGTGCCCTTACGTGTTTTTAAATAAGACATTGCACCACAACATGAGCAGATTTAGAAATACTACCTCTTCTCTTCCTGTAGGTAAATCAGCAGTCCTCCAGAGAGCCATCGCTGCTGCGATCCGAGCCCAGCTGGCTGTGCCCTGGCTGCCCACGAACTGCAGACTGCCACTGCACGGTGAAAGACAAGTAAACTCTTTAACATTGTATTTTATTGTTGGAATAAAAGCTTTAGTACATAGGTATGTCTCAAGTCTGACCCTGTGTGGCCAAACTAGGAAACATTTCGATGAGTCACTGGCTGTATGGACTGTTACTTGTGTCTATTTAAAATGTTCTGCTCCATGTCAACAACAGCTGAGGCCCATGGGTATTGTAGTATCAACAGTAATCTGCTGTACTAATGAGGCTAATGAGGAAAAAATGTAGTTGGAATAAGAACTAGAATGATCTACATAAACTCAGTATCTTTACTTAAAGTATTTCTGTGTTACCACTTTTCAGACGGACATAGTGTTTTATTACTTAAAAGTTTTTGTGCTTTTGTTTGACATGTGTTAGTATTAACAGATAAGAAATGTGTAAAAATGCACTCTGCAGTGCTTTTACTTAATTTTACTGGTGGTACTCTGCTAGAGTTTATTTAATGCAGCACTTTAAATTGTAAGTGGTATGTGGTGTTTTACCTTTTAGTTAAGAAAAGTCATCAATACTTATACTTCTGTTCATATATTAATTCTGTTTTTTATTCTAAATTTTATGTACTCTTGTTTTTAAATTCTTGTTATATACCTTTCTGTGCTTTATGTCCTGAGCTGTGGTAACACACAAATTTCCCTGCTTAGGGATCAATAAAGTCCTATCTTATCTTATCTTATCTTATCTTATCTTATCTTATCTTATCTTATCTTATCTTATCTT
>JAUYWH010000025.1:1644218-1660775 GCA_034779795.1 Ctenopoma multispine | reverse complement strand
CTTATCTTATCTTATCTTATCTTATCTTATCTTATCTTATCTTATCTTATCTTATCTTATCTTATCTTATCTTATATTTATTCCACTTTGTAACTATTTCTGTTTATTTTTCTGTACAGGGTTTAGGAGCGTTGCACAGCTTCCATGTTCAGCCCCTCAGTTTACCATACTGCACTAAAACCCCCGGAAAGAAGCACATGAAAGGTAAGCGTCCCACTACACTGAGTATGTGCATGTAATATGACTTCAGTTGATCTGGTGGTGAAGATTTTATGAGCTGGTCGTCTGTGCATATGAGGCAAACAGCTCAACTGTTGTGTGGAAATTATGCAGAGGGAGAACAAAACTGTGTGACTGCATCACAGCTCTTCACAGAAGACAAACTTTGAAGTAACTGGAGTAAAATATGTGGTGTGATTTCAGAGTTGAAGAACTACCAGCGAGACATTCTCCGTCCTGTGACAGCCCAGCCTTCCCATCATGCCTCAGTGGTAGCTTCCATAATGGAGCAGCACACGGCCGAGCTGACCGCGGCTCAGGAGTGGGACAACGAGTGGAACAGTCAGGGACTCCTGTCTCGCCTCAGTCCACAGGCAAGTCATCACACTCATGGCAAATTACATTTACGTTATGCTCTTTCCCACATCGTACAAGTTTGCATTTACTTCATTTATATTATAAGTAAATCCAGTGGCTTGTACAGTTTATTGGTGCTGTCAGTGAAACTGGTCTTTTTTCTGCCACTGGAGATTCATGTGTATGTAAACACTGCTGTTGAACAGGAGTACCGGTCCAGGAAACTGACCCGGCTGCGGAAACGTATCGAGGAGCAGCTGCGTTCTGCTGCACTGCCTTCTCCCGATAGTTCCTTCGCTGGTTCTCGCTCCACCTCTGACCTGAGTGAGCTACTGCAGGCGTTCAGGGGCTCCGCCCCCTCAGATGACATCCTGACCAAGGGCACCCACTTCACCCACACACAGAAGTTTAACTTCACACAGGTGAGAATCACTCCACCAGAAAAAAGCAAAAGAAGAGCTTGGTTAAAAACATTCTCTGCGGTGACGGTGTCTAATTGCTGTGTTTGTGTGTGTCCTTCAGGAGTCGGCAGCAGTAACCACCTCCATCCCCACTGGGCGTCAGTCGGAGGGTGATATCCAGCTTCGTCAACAAGAAGAGCTGGCGTCACTTCAGCAGCAGCTTCAGCAGCTCTGTAGCGATGTCGACCAGCTAACAGCTGGCATGAAGCACATGACTGTGACTAATACACAGGTAAAGCACAAATACACACACCTCTACAATACACTCTTCCCAGACGCTTTATTAAGAATATGTCTGATAAGAAGTTGCTGAATCAGCTAAAAAAAAGAAGAGAAAGACAGAAGGGAACAATGTTAACACTGATATGTGGGACAGTATCGGCTGCCACTGCAGCATCCATGTGTCCACAAAGAGCAGAGTGAGCACTGATGGCTGATGCTTCATGTCGGTGTAGGTGTTGGATGAGTTGAAGCAGAGAGAGCTGAGAAACTCTGAAAGGGAGGAGAAGATGCAGGTGAAGAAGAAAACAATCGACCTGTTACCAGACGCAGACGACAACCTGCTGAAGCTTCAGGTAGGAGGGCTGAGTGACGCCTCTGACATCCGCTGACATGTTCTCAAACCGCTGTCCTGTTGGTGAAACCTGTGTGCTCCTTCCTCCAGGCTCAGGTGGAGGCCAGCGCCAAGCGGGTGGTGAACCTGGCCTCTCAGTGGGAGAAACACCGCGCTCCGCTCATTGACGAGCACCGCAGACTCAAAGAAATCTGCAGCAACCAGGATGTAAGTGATGCCTTACAGTTAAGGTGAAAATGTTTTCATCACACTTTGGTCAGTATGATGGTGAAATTGGTTTTTAATTATCCTCAGTGTGGTGCTAATAGGATGCTAACAGCATAAACTTGTACTCAACACTTATTTTGATTCTGTTCATTTTCTCCATTTTCCTCAGCTGGAATCATCCAGAAAACTCTCTGAAATCAAGTCTCTGCATGACAAAATCCGTGTCTCTACAGAGGAAGCCAAGAAGAAGGAAGAAATATACAAGCAACTGGTAACGGACTGAATTTACATCTCTCCTGAAAGCTAGAAGTCCTTACAGCTGATCTTTATTAACACCAGTGAACTCACAAATTGAGTTGACCGAGCTGAATGCATAAAATGTGTGTCTGTTTTCTTAGATTACAGAGTTGGAGAACCTTCCTCAGGATGCGTCTCGGTCCGCGTACACTCAAAGGATTCTAGAGATCGTCAGCAACATCAAGAAACAGAAGGAGGAAATCACAAAGGTGGGATTTAAAAGAGGACGTAAAGAGAGTTTCGTGGATCTACAGTAGTTTGTACGTGAAGAGGGGTGTTTCCTGTTAAGTTTTTTTTTAATCTGATTTGAAGATCTAAGGACAGAGGTTGTTTATATTAGGATAGATAGTCAGTGCAGCCAATCGCTGCAACTACATGCACTCAAGTCGTCGTGTTGCAGATGACGTTCAGAATGATGGTGAGAAAACCTGCAGCTGCACCTTCTGTCAGCGCAGGAAAACAGTTTTTGTTGTAGAAGTATTTAAAGCGGCAGTCAGTTCATGTCAGTGGGTTTGAGCTTGAAGTATTTGTTTGTGTATCCATCTGCAACATTCCTCCTGAAACCTGTGTTGGCTTTTCATGGCAGATTTTGTCAGACACTAAGGAGCTCCAGAAGGAGATCAACAGCCTGACGGGAAAGCTGGACCGGACCTTTGCTGTGACTGATGAGCTGGTCTTCAAGGTAGCAGAGGTTTTCTTTGTTCATCAGTCCTGTTTGTTTCCTAATCCGATTTATTGTCTACACAGGAACATAATTAAAGGGGAAGTGTGTCAGAATTAAAGGGCTCTGTTAGCAGAAATGGAATTCAGTGTTCATAGGAATGTTTTAATTTGTGTGTAATCACCTGAAAATAAGAATCATTGCCGTGTCTTTATCTCAGAATGAGTCTTTTATGTGACTCCACTTTTAGCTCAGCTCAGATAAACACGATGAGTTAGGATTTAAATGAACACTGCTGTAAACACAAACATCAGTGTTTATTAGCTTCATCTTCATGTGTCATGTGGGTTCTTGAGATGATTGTTCATGTGTGTGTATTAATTTTTTTTTTCCCCCACACAGGATGCCAAAAAAGACGAATCCGTCCGCAAATCCTACAAGTACTTGGCTGCTCTGCATGAAGTACGTTATCGTGTTTGTCTGGATTTCTTACACATCAGTTTACCTGCTGTTTGTCTTGTTATCACAGAATAAGTTCTATGTTTTGTTCCTCTGTAGAACTGCAATCAGCTGATCCAAACCATTGAAGACACTGGTACCATTCTGCGAGAGATTCGAGATCTGGAGGAGCAGGTGGGACTTACTGACTCTAACAGTCTCTCCAGTACAGAGACAGTTATTCGATGTGGTTCGACTAACTCAACATGCTGTTGTCCTGCATTGGTCAAACTCATTTATCTCAGTCGTCATACAAAGATTGTGGTATTTCTTACCCATGTTTCATTAAATTCTTGATTCTCGGAACAGGTGCGAGTTTTTCCACATCTTAAAGTGTAGCAGCAGCACGTTTTTAAGTTTACTCTCAGAGTTTAACTCTCACCGTAATGTGTCCACAGATTGAGACGGAAAACGGGAACAAAACTGTGGCTAACTTGGAGAGGATCCTCGACGACTACAGGGCTATTCGACAGGAGAACGCTGCACTCGCTGCCAAAGTCCGCGAGGGCTGAAGTCACCCCCGGTTTGCTCTGCTCTGCCTGCTGTGGGCGACGCTGTAGTAACACCTGGATCCGTAGATCGGGCTGGATGGGACTGAAGCAGCACTCCAGGTACCACACTGAAGAGACCGCTGTTCATTAACACCACCCTCTTGCCATTGGAGACCTGCTTTCTTTTTTCTTTTTAGAAAGGCAAGCTGATTTTTGTATGGAAACTAATCTGGCATTTTTATGCTCAACCTGTATGTATGGGTGAAGACGTAGTTTTTCATTTCATAAGGATTTCTGTGGCTGGACGTGCTCTCTGAGAGTCTGGTCACCAGTTTGATTGTTCCGTGCCCACACTGGACAGCAGAAGGAGCTGTTGTGTTGAAATGCATAGCCATTCACATTTCTGTATGACATGTTTTCATAAGATATCTTGATTAAAAATCTTCTAAAACGTTTTAATACAGTAGTCATTCCTCCATTTTACAGACATTAGCAGTTACATTTGTTGAAATGATTATATTTGAATATGCTGAGTGAATAGCATTTGAATCCAGCCCCATCAGCAAAGTATTTGTTGTATGTGTGGCACCAGCTTAAATAAAGATGCCTTACAAACTATTTATCTGACAGATGTACTATGATTTCAGTGTTTTCTCTTAACAACTTCATTATTTTCTTAGAAATACAAGCAAATGTAGAGTTAAAACCGTTCTTGCTGGATACGAGGCTGCCGCTGTTCAAATGTCCGAATAATGCACCCATCACTGACTCTGGCTTTTGGACCTTGACCTCTGTTTTTTCCTGAAAACAAGCTAAAACGTGGACTTAACCACCCACAGAACATGTCCACGGTCTTTTGGTCCATGTAGTATCAGCTCAGACCCGGAGAACATGGCAGCGTTTATGCACAGAACTGATAAATGGCTTCCTCCTTTGTGAAATAGATTTTTTGTTTCTGGATGCAGCCGTGAACTGAGTTACTGTCAGTGCCAACGCTTTTAGCAGTTGTGGATATATTCATCATGGTAGCAACGATGGTTTCTCGTGTAATGCCGCCTGAAGACGACCCATGTTCAACAACTGAGATTTCCCTGGAGTCCGTGAATCTTTTCACAATGGACGAAAGTTATCAAGAGTCCTGACGAAGAGTGGAAAATAAATTTTTATCTGCAAATTAAAAGTAAAATGATCTAGTTTCAGACTTACAGCGAGTATTTTTTTTTTATTTTCCAATTCCCCATGGTAGATTAAGTTATAAAGAGAACAATGAGGACCTGAACGTCAAGCAGAAACAGAGGTAGACGCCACAGTTTATGCATTCTGGAAATATCAGAGTTTGCAGAACAAAAGAAAGTCTGTGTTTTCATGTTACATCTCATTCATGTGAAGGAAGAAATAGCCAGGAGGCACCAGGAATTAAAGCACTGACCCTGGTGTTCGTAGATGACTGCTCTACCAGCTATCTAATATTACACATGACAAATGAAACGGACAGATTTAATCTTTTGTAAATGTTTAATAAACAATATTCACAAATGAATTAATTGGTCCAAAGTTGTATAAACTTCATGTCATACTTTGGGTAACGGACGCCAAATACTGATCTGCTGAATTACAGTACACAATCCATCACATGAGGTGAATTATCTGAACACATTTGTTTGGCGAACTCAAACTGAGCGGCTCTCTGAGCAGGAGAAGTCGGACTACAGTGTTAAACACCATGACGGGATCTAAGTTGTATTCACTTTCGTAGCACCACCAGCAGCACCAAACTTAGTTGATGCTAGAAGGATTTTTTGCATTTAGGTATTGGCACAGTTTGGTTTCTTTTTTATTGCATTTATCATAAACCACGTTTACCTTAAGTCATGCAGGTAGCTTTTTGTGGCTGAGGGGCTTCCCTGGTCATCATGTTCATCACCACCTGTGATGGATCCTGGTGGTTTATGTCAACCTGGGTGGGGTGACTGGACAAAACTGGGCTCCTCTCGACACGCTGGAGGATTTAATTGTCCTTATGATTAATGAAAGCAGTCCCACTAAAGCCTGGAACCTTCCAGCAGGAGGCTGAACCTCATCATCCAGAAGACTGGAGCAGGGACGCAGCACTGGGCTGTAGGGCCGGGGGAGGAGGAGGAGGAGGAGGAGGAGGAAGGGGTGCACTTCAATGGCCGCCAATATTTCGCTTCTCTCCACTCATCCAGTCAATGCCGATAAATGTCAGGCTCATGGTCATGAATATAAAACCCAGTGCTGAGAAACACGCAGCCTGAAAACCCAAAGCAGGTTTGTCAGCATTGGTTCTTATTTCTTTTAACTCTCAGTCGATGTGTCAGCCTCACGTTAACCTACCTGGATCTTTGGTCTGGAGTTCATGGGCTCCTGGTCGGTGGGCATGATGCGGATGTAGAACAGTCCAGGAAGGATGAAGATCAAACTGGGAGCAGTGGTTGCACCTGGACACACAGGTGAGGCACAGTTAATTTAAAGGTAGAACTTTAGTTGGCTCAAATGAACAGTCCTATAAAATGTTCTGTTGGAGGTAATCAGGTTATAAAGCTAAGATACCACTTTGTAGTTTTGCTTATCAGTTTAAACCCCCACCGATTATGCCAAAGATGTCTCGAATGTTGGGGACGAAGATGACCAGCAGGTTGACGGCAAACAGCAAACACACGGCGATGATGATGTGGCGGAGCCAGTGGAAGGGCTTCCCGGGGAACAGCAGCTGCGTCAGGGCACGGCGGATCTGGCGAGAAACACAGAGCACGCACCCATCAGCGTATCAAACAACGTTAGACTGAAGGCGAATCAGTTTAAAATATGACTCTGCACTAACAGCTGTACAGACGATTCAACCAACAGAAATTCATCTCTTTGGGCCTTTTTCGTGTCACATGCATGTGTGTATAAAGGACGTGCTCACAGGAAACAAGACCACAGGAACAGTCAGAGTCACAGCCACCAGGACAGCCAGGCGTACACAGAGGATCAGGACGTCCAGAGGATTCACCCTGCTGTAGGTGTGGAGCAGCTCTGCTTCAGTGTTATCTGCACACACAGAAACGGCACCTGTCACGTCTACCTGCCATCACACTGAGCTACTTTTTGCAGTTGACTTAAACCGTAGTTGCTCTCACCGTAGAAAGTCAGGTAGCCGAATATGGCCGTTAAGAAGTACATGATGAACATCCCCAGGATGGAAACATTGCCAATAGTCTGCATCCTTCTCTTAGTTGGGCTTTAGAGGTACAGAAAGATTAGAAACCTATCACACAGAGTTAAGACAGAATAGCGTGGCAGCTGCTGTAGTTTATCCTCAGGAAAGGTAATATTCAAAGAAACACACAAGCATTTATGTTAAACGTGGCCCATGACAGGTGACACTATCCTCTGGCCCTAACCTACTACACCTCTGACCTGACCCTAATGTGTTTAAAGCTGCTGTTAATTCCTGCCCTCAGTCAAGCAAGTTGGCAGCTTCACTCAGCCTCGTATCTGCTGCTGTCACTGCTGGACTCTGGCTTGATAACAGCAGCCAGCGCAGAAGTCAAACCCGTTATGTTTACTTATCTAGCTCCACCATGCTCCTCCACCCTGGGAGCAGATACTTGGCAGTATGAACGGAGCTCGTACTGAATCTGTGATGGGCATTAATAGATTTTTTTGGCCACTTTAATGGACAAAGTTTGACTTCCACAAAATCTGGATAAACACTTTGTCTCCAACTTGTTGAACCTTCTGACTTCCTGTGTTTCTGAACCCGACTGATTTCTCTACAGCAGAACATGGTCAAAACCACCAAAATAGGAGCACTTAGGTAGCACACAGGTGGAGCGCCATCACAAAATAAGTTCAACTTTAAAAAGTGATGGTTGCATATTTGTTGTGTAGACAATAGAACGGAATGATGTGTGCGTCTTACTTTCTCAGCTCGGTGTAGATGGGAAGCACTTCAGGGTGACATACAAATGCAAATGCCAGAATGGGGATAGTGTACGCCGTCTGCGAACGAAGTGATAGGATGGTCACTTTTTTCAGGAAGTATATGAAGTCACATAGTTCTTGACCCTACAACGTGTTCACGTCACATCATAAACGAACGATTCAGTCAATTCAAGTGGTAAGTTTTCGTCTCTGACCTCTTGGTTGATGGTGAAGAATTTGGCGGTGCACGTCTCCTCTGGGATTTCTCTGTTCACAGTGTAGTTGCCAAACACTTCCAGAGGGCAAGCAATGTTGAATCTCTTGTAGATGACCTGACGTGACAGAGACATCTACTTTTAGGAGGAAACAAAACAACATACTGTCTGTACTACTTCTTGGAACCTTCCCAAAACATTTGGTTATTTGGCGTCTTAACTTTTCTCACTTTGTCACTATATGTTTGGTATGTTGCATGTTTGCACCGAGCAGTTACTGCCAACTACAGCAACCACTGAGAGCAAAAACAAAGACGATAATTTCCTGTCTATATAACTAAACTAAACTATATTTTTCAGTACAGTATGTTTGACGACCCAAAGACTCACAGCTATGAGGAAGAACACCATGCAGGTGAGAGAAAAGCCACTGGTGTAACCGAGATATCCTGCAGAGCACAAGAAAACACGTCTCAGGCACATCCTAAAAACAAAACCTACATGTCGGAAATAGATTTTAAACTTGTAAACTTGTGCTGTTTGAGTTTACTTTGTCTTCTTTGCTTCATCTTACAGAGAAATCTCTGGTCTTAATAATGATAACTGATACTTTATTGATTCCTTCGGGGAATTTGTTGTTCAGACAGCTGCTCGATCTCTCCTACAATTATTAATATCATTATTGTTATTAATCCATATCATGAGGTTGATTGGAAGTAACATACCCAGGTGTTTCATGAGGGCCAGCGGGAGGATGATACAGGCGGTGACGATGATGATGAGGTAGTTTCCATTCATGAACCACTCGCTAGGTGAAGAACACAAGACACAAACATCAAGCGACAAATGAAGCAACACAGAACCTGTTGTTCAATGACAAGTTAGGTTTGTATCATCCTTTATATTTATATAGGAGCTAACTACAGCTGTCACATACTTGTAGTTAAGTCAATCTAGAATCTAGTAGAGAAGGAGTGTGAAGTCATTGATAGTTAACTTTTTGGTGTGAGTGAGGTGAAGCGTGGGAAACACAGCGTCAGGCCTGAACACTGTCATGGGCCTCGTTTAACAGAACACGGATCTTCACAGCAGTGATACTGGTGCTGTATGAGAACATAATGGGATTTCCAGCACAGTGCATGGTGAACAGTGACCTTCAGCGAGTTGACTTCATAACGTCAGTTTTGGAGCAGTTTTAGTGGAACAGTCTGACATTTGGTAAATACGCTTGTTTGCTTTGCCCAGAGTGAGATAAGACGACATCCTCTGTACGTCCAGCGCACAGTGTACACAGAGTGAAGTCAGCTGGGTTTTTATTCACACTGTGGGCGGGACTCCTGCCAGAAACATCCCACAAAGACTGTACCTGCTCCTGAAACCAGAGCCTAACACCTAACATGTTGTTAGCAGTACTCACTCGGAGCTTGAGGTCTGGCCAAGAAAGGCCTGAATCACCAGAGGTAACTCGTATTTCACGATGAACAGGTAGCTGGACATGGCTGCAGGGGACGAGAACAGAAGAAGAAGAAGTGTTCACAACGTCATGGCCACACACATATGCATTAAAATGTTCTGGCACATTTGGTTCCCCTGGACACAGGCACCATCACCTCCTCCACCTACTCACATCACACAAACGCTTCAAATTCCACACCCACGGTGTTTACCTCCAATGTTGTGCAGCGTTATGACGACAGCTGCTAGAATCTTCCCTGGATGACCGAAAGCTCGGAGGCCGAGCTGCTCGTAGGCGCGAATTCCTGCAGAGACCAGTAACAGCAGTTTTTAGGTCCTTTAATGAAGTAGTAATACCACAGAGTGATCACTAGTTCTTCAAGTACATCAAATGTTGTACTTAAACACAGCAGTTCAGTAGATGAACCTCTGGAACCATCACAACATGCACAGGATCTGAAAGACAGTGACCTGGTGGAAATCTTACCCACAACTCCAGCGCTGCGGAGCAGCAGGTGGATGGAGTAACACGACAGACAGGCGATACACGTCAACAGGATCCTGTAAAACACAACAGCTGTGGTAGGTAATGTCATTACTCAACTCTGAGATGACATTTAGAAAAACAGCTTCTTCTTTGCACCCTTAAAGGCATCAAGTGTTTTTTTCCTGCTCATGCCACTTGATGTCAGTCTCAGAGATGTCAACGGACTTTATTTCTCTTATTATTATTTTCGGTTGTTTGTTTCAGACAGTTGGAACGTGGGTCTCCTGAGAGGAAGTGAACGAGGCCAGAGGGTTTGTTGAACCACCATTAAACTGCACAGTGTTGTGTTGTCCTTTGCATAAGGTTACATGACGTGAGTGTACATATTATGGATTCACTGTGGATGTATTAGAAAACAGGTGAAATACAGTTAGAATACACAACATATCGTGTGTATTAGTCATGTTGCACTGTTGGGTTTTTATCAGATAAATTAATGTAATTATTATAATAACCGTGAAGTCAGAAATAGACCAGCAGGTTTAACATTTAGTAACATTTTCCATTCAAAGTGATTTTACATGTGTCACAAGCAGAAACCAGGTGTTGTGTAATATTCACTCTGCTTTAATATTATTTACTTTGTCGTCCTCGTGCATGCGTCTCTGTGTGTGTTTGTCTACTGTCTGTTGCCTTCAGGGAACCACTGCGTGATGTGCGTATTACGATGTACTCTGTGGTGTACTCACAGGAAAAGGACGATGCCGGTGTTTGACATGGCGTATGACAGACCCAGGATGCCGCTGCCCATGATGGCATTGCTCAGGTTGAAGACGGACATCCCAAGGGAGGTTTTACCCTCAAACTAAAAAGAAAATACAAGCCCGAATATTTAACATTTCACCTACAAGTACAGACATTATAACTCACCTCTACCCAGCAGGACACTTTGATGTACAACTATTTAACATCTAACCCACCTTCATCGCCCTTCATCATCAGTCATCCCTTATCTCTTTAAAAACATGTTTTACTAAGGACAGCTTCCTCCTCCACCCAGTGTCTCTAAAGTCTGTGTTTAAAGCTCACATAACGTCTCCATCTGTCTCATACTCACATCTGTGAACTGAGGTCGCTTCGTTCCGTTGCTCTTGTGTTGCAAGAACTTTTCTTCCTCTGGTAAAACTCTGCAGCATCCACGACAAAGAAAATGAGATTTTCAGATTTAAAATGTAAACACTGATTTACTGTGCATGCACACACGGGGAACATACCCTCCATCCACCGGCACAGTGACGTCACGCTGGTGGGTACCGTTCGACAGCTTCGGTAGCTCCATACTGATGACAGGGAATTTCTTCAGATAGACAGGAATTTTTTAAAGAAAGAGAAATATTGGAAGGAGAAATCTGAAAAAAAAGAGGAAACACAACACAAAGAGCTTAACACCCGCTCATGGAACCATTAGCTGTAACTAAATATCCATCAGTCTATAAGGCTTTTCATCTGGGCTATGAGAACTGTGGTGGGATCATCATTTGTTTGTCACCTCTAGGCTGTCTGAAGACTATCTGACCTGAGAACAGACCTGCTGGGGAACATAGTGGAGCCTGTAGCAGCTGAAGGACCAGATATATTTCTCAAGAGTAAAAGGAGACGTAATGTTGCCCCAATCCTCTACTACAATGCAGAACAACTGTGCAAACAGAGCGATTTGTTTAAGACCCAATCTCAGGACAGTGCAGTCTCCTTCCTCTGGTTTATATATTGCTCTGCGTCTCCTGGATGAACAAATGGGAATCTGTTAGCTGACATGTTGCTGTAACCCTTATACGAGGTGATAATATAATCCGTCTTTGTTTTATTGTTTGAATTGGATCCTCAGTAGCTTCCTCTAACGTCTCTATTTTTCCTGGCGTCCATAAAGAACATTGCTTACGACAAATCTGTGATTAAAAAGAAATTACATAAACCTTCATACCAAGTCGTATTTAGCATAATAACTAATCAAAACAAAGAAAGAATAATGTAATTTAAAACATTTTAATGACGTCACATGTCCAACAACATTTCCTGTAAATCTGTAATCACTGTCTATATGTTTGTCTAAATTGTCTTTATGACTCAAAAAAACCTGTAAACTTGTAAAGTTTCTGATTTATGCAACAGTGATCAGTCCGAGTGATTTACACATGCAAATAGATTTAACCTCATGTAATCCGGATCAAAGTACACATCTGAGTCTCCTGTCACAAACACACCCCTCTGCACGTGTCCATATTTGGTCTGAATTCACCAGATTGCTGAACTTATTTATTTTATTGGTAAATCAGTGACCAGTGAATGTAGGACCAGAAGGAGACGACACATTACAGCAGCCTGCCCAGTTCATTTTGAAACTCTTCTATTCATGGTCCTCACAGAGAGAGACAGAGAGACAAACACACCTACAGTCACCAGAATCCGATCATTCAGAAAGAGTTCCACTTATTTTACGCTGTTCCTATTTTCTCTGTGGCCATTTGATGTATTACAGTTGTGGAAAGTTGAACTCGACATTGTGGTGGCAGATGTTTGATGGAGTCATTTTGCAGAATGAATGCTGAGAACTGTTCTGCACAATCATTATTTGAGATGTTCATTCACTGAGGTCAAGTTCGGGTCAGATCTACCAGATACGCAGCTTCATACGTGTCACACACCTCTTTGCTTTTTTCGCAACCCTGTGATATGACACAACTTAATCCTCAACATTATCACCTCTGCTTTCGACAGCTGTCGTGCACCGTAGCAGGTTTTCAGTTTAGCAAAAATCAACGAGCCAGAGGTTTGCATCGGCAGACACTCACTGAGTGCAGACAAGTTCAGTGTGTTCCTGAACAACTACTGTACGTCATCTGGGTCACACTGCAACGACTGCAGCCAGCGGCCAACTGGCACATGAAGTTCACTCTGTGTGTATTCAGTGTTCACGAGGGGAAAGTGGAAAAACTAAGACTGTGGATACCAACTGTCAATGAAACACTATTTCTCAGTCCAGATGGTTTCACCTGTTTAAAACACGGCTGGACAATGAAGCAGAGGGGTCTCCACTGATTCAACAGCTGTAAAGCTGCCAAAGGAAGATCTGACTAGTGCCAAAAACTAAGCCAGCAGATGATCAGCATTATACCAGCAGCAGGAACGTTAACATTAAACCAGCTCCTGACTCTCTGAGTCCTCAAGTGCTTCGTAAGCTGGACGATCACCTTTTTTTCTCATTACAGGAGGTGATTTCTTTGTTAAAGGGTTTTGAAAACTCTGCAAACAGATGCTGTGAAGGATCGCGGAGGGTTGTAAAAGCCCAAACTGGAGTCCAGCTACGTCATTAGATGTCTAAAGCCAAAGACGTCATAATTCAAATCCGGTTCCCTGCCCTTCAGTGTGTAACATTAATGTAATGAACACCAAGCAGCAGGCAGCTTTAAGAAGAAGAAAAAAATATATAAGCACCTATATACTAGAAGTACCTTTTGTGTTGGTGGATCCAAAATATTTCCCAGACCAATGTCAGAAGTTAATGTGTGTCCACAGGCTGGAGAGAGGCCAAGTCTAGACAACTCGACTTGTAGATATCTCCTGGCTGTGGGCCCCCAGAATGACAGCCGGCGTGATAACGGCTGAGAATGACCTCCCTGCTCACACATGACTGAGCCGGTTCCTCAGACATTGACATCTGGTACAGTAGATGTCACGTGGACTCTATTTGTAAATACTAAACCTACACGCAGGGACGTTTTACACTGTGCACTTTTATTAGCATCACTAAATGTGTTTCCTGGAGAGAAACCAAAGACATTTTAAATATATTTTTAACACGGTGGTGGCAGAGCAGCTGTATACAGTACTGCCTGCTCAAGCTGCCAGTATCTGACTTACTGATGCAGGTGCACCCACCCATCCTGTGCACCAATCACGCTCCAGAGCTTCTCGCCAGTGGCAGCAGCAGCATGTGCTGTGAGTGGCCGCCGAGAATCAAATGTTCAAGCACTGTTTGTGCAACAAAGCCCAAACTAAACCGGTGTGTGAAGATTATCTTAGCTTTGAGCTGAAGTTTACAGTGCTGCTGCAGGATGAAGCTGAAGAAGAAACCAGCTGCTGTAAAATGTCTTAAACACAGAAGCTGGACAGGCTGAGTCAGCAGCATAGTTAAGGAAGATGTGGAAGTTCAGTTGGAGGTTTAACTCAACATTTAGGGAGTAGCCTTGGTTCAGTCCCAGCGGGACTCATGTTAGGCTGGTTCAGCAGGAAGAGTGGAAGCAGGGGGCAACAGCAAGTCTGGTTCTGTCCCACACTCAAACATATCAACGTGAAGAATGTGCTATTTCTGTTCAACCTGTGTTTGTGTTCTTTGCATTTATGTTTGTGTTTCCATCTGCTTCCAGGCTTTATGCTCAGCTCGGTTAACCACATCCTGATGCCGACTCCGCATTTAACACACAGACGTGAGGATTATGTCCATGTGAACATCACTCGCTCTTGGAGGAAGAGGTCTATGATTATATTTCTATAAATTGTTGCAGCCCCATGAGTTCACATGAAAGTGACGGAGGCGTTTTCAGGTTTGAACCCTTTTGACCTGTGTTTACAGCTGTTTGGACTGTTCCACACCTCATTCAGTGACCCGACCATGAGTCGAGAACCTCCGCTTTGCACTGGCTACCTGAACTTTCCTCACGCTGTGTTGCTGTCTGACCTGTTGACCAGCTGCTGATAAGTGCCTCCCGTCCCGGCTGGAGACGGATGGGAGTAGACCGTTTGCACTCAGATGTTCTCAACTCTGGAACAACTTCTGCTGGAAACGAGACAAACGACATCAGTGTCCTCTTTTAAATCTCTGCGACAGAGTTTCTTTAAGCTTCATTTCACTTTACACCTTCACACGTTTGTTTTTCTCTGAGCGTCTTTAAATTAAACTACATGACATTAGTCATACATTTCTTTTTAACTGTATCCAGTGAGTTGGGAAACGTCTTTACAGCCCCACAGAGACGAGCTGCAGGTTTTTAGCGTAGGTTCTGTCTCTGCCTGGCTGGGACAGTATAGACGTCTCAGTCTGCCACACAGTGACGTAACAGGGAACATATAGTAAGTGTACAGCGTGTGCCTCACCGCAGCCCTGCCCCGTTTCTCTTCCATGGAAAGTGTAGATTTACATCTTATGTAACGCGGTCACATTTCTTTTTGTGCAGTATTTACCTACTACAGAGGCCAACGTCATCAGACACAGCACATCTGTTTGTTTTCAGTTTTCCCTGACATTCACACACTTACACATTAATACACGTCTCCTTCCAGTTCTTACTCCACAGATATTTGACTAATATTTCGACAACTCGCTGTCGTCACGATCTGTCCTTTAAAATGTAGATTACAAAGCAAAAGAAGACAAACTTCTAATATTTCTTATCTGTCTTTGTTTTATCTCCGCTGCAGCTCTCAGATAAAAGTACTGCAGTAAAAAAACATTTTCTGTGCTGTAACTGTAATTATGAAGTGAAGAATAGTAACTCAAATCTGTATTAGAGTGAAATAAAAAAAGTAAATGTGCTCAATTACTTTCCAAATCTGCACATTTAAACATTATAGCAGAAACGTGTTACCTCACTGCCACTCGCTGAAACTCCTGCCCCCTGACTTTGTTAAGGAACTGAACCCTAACCCAGTAATGATCCGTTTAAACAGCACATGTGTAAAAATGCACGAACTTTTATCATAATCTCAATAATAATCTCATTTATAGTCATTTCACTTCATCTATGGCAACAAAAACAGCTGCTGCCAACCTCACAGCTGCAGATAATCTGTCTCCTACTTTAATGAGCCTTAAAAACCTCTCAAACCTAAAGCCTCTGCTCTTCTCCCACAGTTTTCCTCTTCTCCTGAACACACATCCTCCAGCAGCCAAACCACGTGGCAGCAGCAGCAGCAGCAGCAGCAGCACCTCAGCCCCGAAGAACCAAGTGACTTACCTCCAGAAACAGGCCCAGCTGGCTCCTGCAGCAGAGGGGCAACCTGTGCCGTGAAGTCCTGGGGTGCGAGGTGTCGCTCGGGGGCTCGGGGAGGTGGGCGATAACGCTGGTCTGTTTGTGGAGAAGCAGAGTGTCTCAGGGAGAGGTCGGGGAGAGGGGGCAGCAGATGTGGGAGCGGGCGTTGAAAAGGGAGGGCTTGAGTTTCAGGTTTCTTCTGAGGTCACATGTATAGGCACTCCTCTCGCTTCCTCCCCTCAGAAAAAAACAGTTGTGTGTGTGACTTTCTCTCAGGGCTGTGGTGATGGATTGCTGTTGAGGGGGAGTTCACTTGGCTCCTATGGCCTGCTCACACACACTGGGCCTATTGAATTGTTTCCATGTTTGAACCCTCTTCCCACTCCCGGCCTCTGACTCGTGCTCGCAGTGGAAACGTGGTGAGGTGATGGGCGGCAGGTTGCATAAGAGCCTGGCAGCTTCAGAAGCTCACTGAGTACAGCAGATCAACGTGGAAACGATCCACAGAGAGTCCGAGCGGCCGAAACCACACACGGCCCAGGATACACACGTTCCCACGGCTGTTTTGGTGATTGTTTCCACACAGGAACACAGTCTGAGCCGTGTGTGTGTGTGTGTGTGTGTGTGTCTGTGTGTGTGTGTGTCTGTGTGTGTGTCTGTGTGTGTGTGTGTGTGTGTG